>MU619864.1:0-68197 GCA_025201785.1 Xylaria longipes
AGTTATAAGCTATTTTAAAATAATAAGCTATATTAAATAGCTTTATAATTTTAAGCTTTTAAAACCTTTAAATATAAATATTAATATTATTAAATCCTTAGATTATAATAAAGCTATTACTAGCGTAAATAATATCTTTTTTTATAAATAATTATAAGTTATTAAATTTATTAATTTTATTAAATATATACAGTATAGTTTTTAAGTTTAAAATCGTTAAGTTTTTTAATAAATAAATATTTTTTACTTTTAAAGTTTTTATAACAAATAAAGCTTACGTTAATATTCGGCCTAATTAATTAAACTACTTTAGCTTTATTTTAGCTTTTTTTTTTTTTAAATATATTTAATAGTTTTTTTAAAGCTTTTATTTGCTTTTATTTTTTTTTATATTAACTTTAAAATAATTTAGCTTAAAAAAAAATCTTTTAATATAATATTTAAAAAAAAATAATAACACTTAAATATTAAATAAAAGCTATTATATTTTTTATAAACTTAAGCTCTTAATTTATAAATATTTAAATTATTATAAGGTTGTTTTTGTAAATTTTTTCCTTTATATCTACGTTTTTTACTACGTTTTTATAATAATAACTAGTTATAGTTATTTTTAAAAAATTAATCTGCTTTATTAATAGTATTTTTTAAATAATTAAAGTTTTTTTTATTAAATTAAACAGCTTTAAATATACTTTAATATAGCCGTCCGGTTAGTTAATAAATAATAACCTTTTAGCTAGCTTTATTTTAAAAACTTGTTTTAATTTTTTAATATATTAATATATTATTAATAATTTTATTTTAATAAATTATTTTAAAAATAATAATTTATATTTTAAAAATTTTACTTAAATAAATTTTAAAATTTATAATTAAATAATTTATGTTTTTTAGTTTTAAAATACTATATTTAAAAGCTATTAAAATAATTAACTTTTATTTCGTAGCTTATGTTTTAAAGTTTTTTAAAAGTTTAATTTTTTTTTTTATATAAGTTTAATATTAAACTTTTATTTATAGTTGTTATATTACTTTTAAATATTTTTTTAATTTTTAAAGCTTATTATATTATTTATTAATTAATTTTATAAGTTTAAATATAATTTTTTTATAGTTATAAAATACGGATTTATTTAACTATATAATAAAATTAATAATATGTTTTTAATATATTTTGAAATTTTATTTTTTTATAAAATATTTATTTTAGTTGGTTTAATAAGCTTTTTTGCTATTTTTTATTATTTTTATTAAATTGTTCAGCTTTTTAATAAAATTAATATTGTTTTTAATAATAATAATAATTAACTAAGCTTTAATTACTTTATTAATTATTTTTTTAAAATAATATTTATATTTAAGTTTTTTTAATAATTATAGTTATAGAAATTTATTTATAAGTTATAAATACTCCTAAAGGTTTAAAAAAACAGCTTTAGCTGTGAATTTTTTATTTTAAAATATATAATTATTTAGCTTAACTAGCGTAATTTTTATATTTACTAATAACGTTATTATTGTTTAATTAGTTGCTTATTCTAGCCTTAAAAGTAAAATTAATATATATAAAACTTTTAATTATTAAAATTAAACAATTTTAATTAAATATAATAAGTAATTAATTATTATGTTTTATTTTATTATAAAAAGTTTTTTATTTTATATTAAATAAGTATATATAAGTAATTTATACCATGTGGACCATTATTTTAACCCTTTAAATTTAATAAAATTAATTTATTTATATGGTTTTTTTTACAATGTTATAATAAAGCGCTAACCTGTAACGCTTTATAGTATACTATAAAGCTTTATAAAGCTTTATAGCGGTTTATAACGCTTGAAAATAATGGGTTTAACGGTATATAACGCTAAAATTATTAATTTATAACGCTTTATATTATTAACACTATTAAAATATAACGCTTTATACTTATTAACCTTTACTAAGTTTATTATAAATTAACACAGCTACTACTAGCTATTTTATATTTAAACACCCCGACTTATTTATTTATACTACTATATAGCTTTATAGCTACCCATTTATACTACTATTATTACTTACCTTTTTATATTACTATTTTTTTTTATTTTTAACTACTTTTACCTATTAATAAAATACTAGCGCTTAATTATTTTTATTAAAATAATATTATTTATAGTTTTATTATATTTTAAGCTATTAATTATATATTTTTTAGTATAAAAATACTTAAACGTAGATTTTTAGCGGTCTTTATAAGATTTTTAACTTTTACAATTTTTATAACCTAAATTAAAGCTATTACTAATTACAACCAACTATTACTTACTATTATTTATTACTACTTATTACTACTACTACTTATTACTACTAACTATTATTAATTATAATTATAAACATTAAATAAAGCTTATATTATTTTTTATAAGGCTTTTACTTTTTACGGCGTTTTATTTTAAAAAACTTATTAATATTATAATTTATTTAATTAATTTTATTTATAATGTTTTTTATACTACTACTTAACTTATACTTTAATATTTTTGCCGAGGGCTTTAAATTTTAACAAGCTTATGCTTTTAAGGAAAGCTATATTATTAAAATAGCTAGTTTAGCTAATAAAAAGAAAAGTTAATATATATATTATATATTATGCTATAGTGCAAGCTTTGCTATTATTTAGTTTATAGCTATTTATAAAAATACTTTTTTAGCTAAGCACGGGTGTTAATTTAAAACTATTATTAAAATTTATAAAAACTTTATTTTATAAATTTTTATAATTATATATTAACACCATAATTATTTATTTATTTATACTATTATTATTAATTGCTAAAACTATATAACTTTTAAAATAATTATTATTATTAATACTAGTTTTAATAATTTAATATTTTACCGCGATATATATAAAATAATTAAAAGTTTTAACTTAACTATACTATTTATTAAATAAAATATTAATAACTATATATTATACTAAAAAAACGAAAAAAAAGGTATATATATTAACTACGGCGCTATTTTATACTATTTATAGTAAAATAATATATAATATAAGTATAAACTTAAAAAAAGTTATATATTTTAGCCTTTTTAGGTTTTTTTTTAATATTTAAAAATATAAATAAAGTTACCTAAAATAATATTATTAAACAATATATATAAAGTTTATTTTTTATTATTTTTTTTATAATAAACCTTTATTTTTTTTATAAGTATATAATAAACTTATTATAACCTTTTTAATTAAGTTAATTCTTTTAATGCTTTTTTTTTCGAAGTTATTAATACTATGTTTTTAAATATAAACTTTAATATAGCTTTTAATATTTTTATAAATAAAAAACAAGCTTTTTATACCTAGGTTTTTTATTAATTTAATAACTTTTAAACTTTATTAAATATTTTACTATTTTTAATAGCTTTTATTAATAAAGCTAAGAGTATTTAAAACGCGATTATAGCCGTATAGCTTAATATTTAACTATAATTTTATATATAATATTTTATATATAATATATATATTAATATTTAAAACCGC
Organism: Xylaria longipes; assembly: GCA_025201785.1. NCBI lineage: Eukaryota > Fungi > Ascomycota > Sordariomycetes > Xylariales > Xylariaceae > Xylaria > Xylaria longipes. The sequence goes on from MU619864.1 coordinate 3,537, forward strand.
TAAAAAAAATTTAAACTAAAGGGCTATAAACTATTAAGTATTAACTAGTATTTAGCTAAACAATAATATAAGCTAAATTATATAAATAACGAAAAGTTTAAAGCTATAAAACTACTACTACCTTTTATATTTAATAAAATCATTTTAAAATAATAATAATATTATTATTATAATAAATTTAAGCTACTTAATATTAATTATAATATTAATAATATATTAACTTTATAATATTATTTAACTTATTATAAAACAAAATTTAAAACCTTTTACTACTAAAATAACTTTATTAGCGAATTTATTAAACAGCTATATATACTAGTTTATTTTAGCTTTATTTACTAGTAATATTATAAGCAGTAGGTTAACTATTATACCTGCGGGTATTATAACTATAATATTTAAAATATTTTAAAAGTTAAAAGCTTTTACGTTAAGCTAAAAAGCTATTTTTATAACGTTTAAATAAATGGTTTATAATTATTTAAAATAATTATAATATTTATTAATTTAAAAAAAGCTAGTTTTATTTAATTATAATATTATTAGTTTAACCGAAAGCTTATTAAATATAAAGCTTTTATATTTATTAATAAAGTAGTAAAGCTAAAAATTAGTTAATATATTTTAAAAAAAGTTTATATATAATATAAAGCTATAAAATATGTTTATTATTTTAAAACGTTGTTATTACGCTATATTTATAAATTTAATTATTAATAAAAAATGTTTTACTGCTACGATTTTTATTTATATATATACGTTTTATTAAAGCGTAATAGTATTTATAACGTTTTTATATAAAAAAACAAAGCTTTATAACTATATAATTTTAACTAATACTAGTAGCTTCGGGTGGATTTAAGCTAACTAAACCTTTTATTATTAGTTAATAATATTAAATAGCAGGTAAAAAAAACTAGAATTATTAAAATATTTTATAATTTGCTTAATAATATTATATTATATTAAATTAATATTTTTAGCGTTTTTTTTAATTATTAGGTGTTTTTTAGTAGTATTAAAATATTTAATTAGTATAAAACAATATTATAAAAAAGTGTTATAAATTTTAAAAAGTAATAAAAACTAGCTTAACTATTACTACTACTGGTTAAATTAAATTTAATAAACAAAAAGTAGTATTATAAACTATAAAGCTATTAATAGCTAGGGTTGTTAATATTATTATTTTCCGAAATACCGGATAAAAATAAAAATAACAAAAAGCTATTATTTTATAAAATAGTAGTAATAGTTTTATAAGGGCTATTACTGCTAGCGTTACTAACGTTATTACTTTTTTTAGTAGTAATAATAGCTTTAAAAAAGTATTAAATAATAAAAGGTAGGTTATAAAGTTACTAGGTATAATAGTAGTTAAAATAATAACTGTTATACTAAGGGCTTTTTTATAACTGCTTTTTTTAATAATAAAAATAGCGCAAGTAGTATTTTTAAGCTTTTAATAGCTTAGTTTTTATATTAATAAATAAACAAGTTATTTATTTTAATCAAAATAATTAATAATTAAAATAATATTTTTTGTTTTAAATATATTTTATATATAATTTATTATTTATAAAACTTTTAAATATATTAAATTAACTAATTTAACGTTTTTATAATAAGTATATATATATAGCTGTTTTAATAAAAAACGCGTTTTTAAGCTAATTTATTAATTTTAGTTATATTTAATTAAATTAATTAAATTTAATTAAATTTAATAATTTAAATTTATTAATATTTTTATTTTAATAGCAACTACTGTTAATTTATTATATTTATAAATTACTTATATTTTTAACCGCTTAACTATAACTTAGCTAAACTGTTGATTTTTAATGTTTTTACTACTTTATTACCCCTGCTATAAATCCTATATAAATTAAGTATAGATCGGAGCAGCCGAGATAGTGGTGTAAAGACGTTACTAAACAAGGTTAGTTTAATATTTAAATAGTAGAATCTAATGTTCGAGCAACTAACCTGGTGTTAGATTTAAGGGGTTAAAATAATGGTCCACATGGCGTAGATTACCTACACACACTTATTTAATATAAAATAAAAGAATTTTTATAATATAATAAAACATATTAATTAATTATTTATTATATTTAATTAAAATCGTTTAATTTTAATAATTAAAAGTTTTATACGTATTAATTTTACCTTTAGGGCTAGAATAAGCGATTAATTAAACAATAATAGTATTATTAACAAATATAAAGATTACGCTAGCTAAATTAAACAACTATACGCTTTAAAACAAAGAGTTTATAGCTAAGGCTGTTTTTTTAAACTTTTAGGAGTATTTATAACCTATAAATAAATCTTTATAGCTATAATTATTAAAAAATTTAAATATAAATATTATTTTAAAAAAATAATTAATAAGGCAACTAAAGCTTAATTAACTACTACTATTATTAAAAATAATATTAATTTTATTAATAAGTTAAGCAATTTAGCAAAAATAATAAAAAACAATAAAAAAGCTTATTAAGCTAACTAAAGTAAATATTTTATAAAAAAACAAAACTTTAAAATATATTAAAAATATATTATTAATTTTATTATATAGCTAAACAAATTTATATTCTATAACTATAAAAAAACTATATTTAAATTTATAAAATTAATTAATAAATAATATAATAAGCTTTAAAAACTAAAAAAATATTTAAAAATAATATAACAATTATAAATAAAAGTTTAATATTAAGCTTATATAAAAAAAATAAATAAACTTTTAAAAAACTTTAAAATATAAGCTACGAAATAAAAATTAATTATTTTAATAGCTTTTAAATATAATGTTTTAAAACTAAAAAACGTAAACTATTTAATTATAAATTTTAAAATTTATTTAAATAAAGTTTTTAAAACATGGATTATTATTTTTAAAATAATTTATTAAAATAAAATTATTAATAATATATTAATATATTAAAAAATCGGAGCAAGTTTTCGAAATAAAGCTAGTTAAAGGGTTATTATTTATTAACTAGTTAAACAGCTATATCAAGGTATATTTAAAGTTGTTTAATTTAATAAGAAAAATTTTAATTATTTAAAAAATACTACTAATAAAATAAATTTATTTTTTAAAAGTAATTATAACTAGTTATTATTATAAAAACGTAGTAAAAAATATAAATATAAAAAAAATAAAAAAAATTTATAAAAACAACTTTATAATAATTTAAATATTTATAAATTAAAAGTTTAAGTTTATAAAAAATATAGTAGTTTTTATTTAATATTTAAATATTATTATTTTTTTTAAAAGATTATATTAAAAGATTTTTTTTTAAACTAAATTATATTAAAGTTAATATAAAAAAAAATAAAAATAAATAAAAGTTTTAAAAAAATTATTAAATATATTCGAAAAAAAAAAAAGCTAAAATAAAACTAAAATAGTTTAACTAACTAAGCTAAATATTAATATAGGTGTTATTTATTATAAGAACTTTAAAAATAAAAAATATTTATCTGTTAAAAAACTTAATAATTTTAAATTTAAAAACTACGCTATATATATTTAATAAAATTAATAGATTTAATAACTTATAATTATTTATAAAAAAAAATACTATTTATGCCGGTAATAGCTTTATTATAATTTAAAGATTTAATAATATTAATATTTATATTTAAAAGTTTTAAAAGTTTAAAATTATAAAACTATTTAATATAGTTTATTATTTTAAAATAGCTTATAATTTTATATTTTTTTAAAATTTTTTAAAACAAGGGTTTTATTAAAATATAAAGCTTATAACTAACGTTTTTAAAAAAAATAATAAATTAGGTTTTTATTATTTTTAAAATTAATATAATTAGTTTATATTAAAATATTTTTTTTTTATATTAATAAAAATGCTTTTTATATATAAAAAAATAAACTAGTTTTAATAATATTATAACTTATATTAAAAGCTAATTTTTATTAGTAATATTTTAAATTTAAATATTTTAAATTTAACGCTTTATACTATTTAATAGCTTAAGCTAAAAAAGTAAAACTTAAACAATCTTTAAATAATAAAATATATATAAATAAATATAAAAACTACGCTGTAAAAAAAATATATTAATAAATTAATAAAATATTAAAAAATTGTTTTAAATAATTTAAAATATATTTAATAATAAATTTTTATAACTATAAAAAAAGTTATAATTTTAAAAACTTATTAATATTAGTTATAAATTAATATTTAAAGTTTAGTTTTAACTATTATTTTAAAAATAAGTTAATTTTTATTTTAATTAAAGTTTTCGATAATTTTATTTTATATTTAAAAATATATTATAACTTAAACGTATATATTTTTAAATATAATAATAAACTTATAAAATATAATAATTTTATTAATTATTTACGAAATAATTATAGTATATATTTTAAACCAAGTATTTTTAATACTTAAAATTAAAATAATAGCGTTAAAAAAACCGGTAATATTATTAAACAAAAAACTAAAGCGATAAAAAATAGTTTAAAGCTTTTTATTATATTTTAAACTAATATTATAAAAATAGCTATATATTTATAAAATTAAGTTTTAAAATAGTTATATAAATAAAAAAACCTATATAAATAATTTTATATTTATTACCTTAATAAAAACAAAATTATTATTATTTATTATAAACCTAATTTATAATATTTATATATTTATAGCTATAAAGTTTATATATTTATTATAAATATAAAATTAAAAAAAAAAAACTTAAAAAATTTAATTTTAAAACCTAAATAAGTTATTTTATTAAATATTAATTTTTTAATATTTATTATATTTAAATATTATTTATTAATTTGATTATATTTATTAAAAATATTATTTTTAATAAAAAAACTATTTTTTTAAATAATTTTAATAAATTAAAAAATAATTTTTTAAAATAAAAAATTAAAAAATTTAATAATATTTTTATTAAAATTATAATTATTAAACTAAAAATATTTTTTAATACTTTTAAAGCTACTATTATAAGTTAAAAAATAAAAAATATATATTTTATAAAAAATAAAAATAATATAGCTATTATAAATATATTAAAAATTAAAATAAATATAATTTATAAATATTTTATATTAAAAAAAACTATAAAGCTTAATTAATTTTATATTAAGGTTTTTTTTTTATTATATTTTTTACTTTTTAAGTTTTTATAACTAAGCGCTTTTTTTATAGCTATTATTAAAAAACTTAATTTATAAATTTAAAATATTATAATAAATTTTATTAAGTTTAAAGTTAAATTATAAACTTTAAAAAAAATTAAACTATTTTATATAAACTTTAATAATTTAGTAAATATTTTTAATATTTAATTTTATACCAGCTTTAAGTTATATAAAAGCTGCTAAAAAGCTATATTTTTAAGCGAACGCTTAAACGTTCTAAAAATATAAAATAATATAATAATAAATAAAACTTTAATAATTAAATTATTAAAACAATCTTTAAGCTATTTTAATAAATATATAAAAAATAAAAAAACTAAAACTTTAAGTTCTTCGTACGTAAATAAAAATACTTTTTTTAAACATGTTTAAAATAAATAAAAATTATATTAAAAAAATTTATTTTTTTTATTTAAATTTTATAAAAATTTTAAGCAATATTTTATAAATAAAAGCTTTAAATAAATAAAAAAAAACTATTTATAAGGTTATTATAAAATAAAGTTATAAATTAAAGTTAATATAAATACTACTTAAAATAAGCTAATATTTAGCTATATATAAGTATATATATATAAATTTAATAAATATAGCTATTATTTAAAGTATAAAATAAAATTAATAATTAAAAAAAATTAATAGTTTTAAAATATTATAAAAATTATATATATATTAATTTTTACCGGAACATTTTTTAAAATATTTATAACTATTATAGCTAAGTTTAATTTTAAACTAAAATAATATAACGTTATTAATATATTTATAAACGTAAAACTTAATAAAAAAATTTATATAAAAATGTTTTTTAGCTATAAAAAGCTTTAAACTATTTTAAAGTTTAATAAAGCTTTATACGGCTTAAAAAAATTACTTTTATTATAATAAAAAAAGTTAATTTTAATTTTTATAAAAATAAAATATAAAGCTGTTTTATATAAGCTTTATTATTACTTATATAAAAAAGTGTTTATATTTATTTATATAAATAATATTATTATAGCTTATAAAAAAAACTAAAAGATTTTTGCTTAAAAAACTATAAAATAATTTAAACAGGTTTATTAAATAATTAGTAGTAATAATTTTTAGTAGTTTTTAAAAGTTAAAGTTATTTAAAATTATTAAAAATAATTAATTTAATTATTTTAAGCTTTATATTTAAAAAAGATTTTTAAGCTAAAAAATATATTTTTATTTTTGTTATATATTTTAATAATAATATTAAAACTATTATTTTATAAAAAATTAGCTATTAAATAAAAAATATATTTTTATTAAAAAAAAAAATTTTTAATTATATATATAGCTATAATTATTTAGCCCGATATAGCTTTTAATATTTTAAAACTTTTATAATTTTTTTTAAATTTAAGATTTTAATATTATAAGTTAATAAATTAATTATTTAAATATTTTAATTAAATTTAATATTATATTTTATAATTTAAAAATAATAATAATTTTAAAGTTATTAATAACGCGTTTTTTATAAATAATACTTTTAATTAAAAAAGTTTATAAATATATATAATAAAACTATTTAAAAAAATAATTAAATAATAAACAAACAAGTAAAATATAATAACTATTTTTACTACTAAGGCTAAATTACTAGTATTAGCTTAAGCTATTAAAAAGGTTATATTTATAAGCTGTTTTATTAAAGAATTAAAAGTTATTATAAATAATTAATATATTATTATTTAATATAATAATTAATAAATAATTAAACTTATTATAAAAAAAGTAATAATTTTATAAATAAAGCTTTATTATATAAATATTTATAATTATTAGCTTTATTAAAAAGTTAAAAAAAATATTTTATAAGTAGTTTATATATTAATAAATAATATAATTATTAATAAATTAATAAAAGCTTTTAGCCAGAATAAATAAAATTAATTTTTTAATTAGTTAAAGTTTATAAATATTTATAAATATTATTTTTATAAAAAATTAAATAATAAAAAATATTAAAGTTTAAAAGCTTTAAAAGATTTATTTTTAAAAAATAAATTAAGCTATTTAAAATTAAATAATTTTAAATAAAGCTAGAATAAAAAATAATTATATATATTTTATAAATTATTTAAAGCTTTTATTTTAGTTTATTTTATACTTTTTTTAAACGTTATAATAATTAGGATTAATTTTATTATTTTTAGTGTTTATTTTATAAAAAGTTTTATTTATATAAAGCTTTTTTAAAAAAGTATGTTAGATTTAAGGGGTTAAAATAACAGTTTATATAGCGTAGATTATTTATATATACTTATTTAATATAGGACAAAAGAATTTTTGCAATATAATAGAATATATTAATTAATTACTTATTATATTTAATTGGAATCGCTTAATTCTGACACCTGGGCTGACCGCGGCTAAGCAGATTTTATAGTGTAAGTACGTAAGTAGAGCACGAGGCTAAGAAAGAAGGACACCCCACCGGTCCGTTGTCATCAGAGTTTGCGCTAGTTTGCAGCTTGCCAGGGGTCTTTTTACGGCCGGCAGCGAAACCTTCTTGGCATACTACCACTACCGATGTACCTCTTAACCGGTTGGACAGTATCTGCCTTTGCTGGAGTGAAGCATCACAAAGTAACATCCTCCGCCCTACGGCTACTTATAATGTCGTGATCGGGTTTTAATATAACAGTCCGATCCGCAAACCGAAGCCATCTGTCCCAGGTGTCCAACCTGGGCAGTACCTGAAAGTTCCATGCCTTCCACCACAGGCCACCAACCTGCACACATCTCCGTGTGCCCATTCTGAATATCGTCGTCGTCGAACCACACTGGCCGCCAGCCAACAGCCAGCCGACCAACCGACCAACCACTAGATACGCTATTCCGTCATCGCACAGATCCCGACGTACGAAGTACTGCTTTAGCTGCGGAATCAACTCCGTGACTTTAAGAGTGGAATAAAGTGGAATAACAGCGCCGCATGCACATTTAAATGCATCTAATCAAACAATAATTAATGCAATTATTAAGTGTATTTAACTGTTTAAGTATATATATAGCCCCGCTATTCTACTTTATTTCATTTTTATAGCTAGTTATAAATTAACGGTATCATATTAACTTATAGTACAAACCTTTCATAATATTCTATAAAAATAACAAGTTAAATAAAAATACCTATTAAATACCTAGTTACTTAATCAACTACCTATATAAATGCAGCATAACTACCTAGGTACTTACAGCGAGCATCCCGTATAGGTATACGTACCAACCTATTCTTCTTGAGTTAAAGCATCGGCCAAGGCGGATGAGCCGCGCTGCATCCTGGCTTTCCACCCCCGCCAGCCCTGGACACCGATACCGATACCGATTCACGTAGCCCATAAGCAGCGACGCTTTCCGTTGGTGGTTGGTGGTGGATATCCTGGCGGCGACTTGTTCCTGCGCCCGGATGGTCCAAGGGAGTTCACAGCACGAGAAGGGTATCATGGTAGGAAGAGGTCCGACTGTGTGCGGCCTCGAGTCAACATCATGGAGCCCCAAGATGGCCCCGATGCCTCTTCCCTCGTAAGACCAAGACCGTCTTCTGGCCGTCCCGACTTCGGGATGCTGACATTCGCTTTAGAAGCCCGTCTCGTCCTTGCGCGCTCAATTTGAGAACATGAACAAGACCAAGGAAGAACCATCGACATCAGCACCGGCACCGGCACTAGCACCAGCACCAGCACCAGCATCAGCACCAGCATCAGCAGCCGCGACGACGCCTGTGCTGGCAAGACAGCGAACACCCTCACCGAAGCCCCCTCCCATACCCGACACACGTCCCGCTCGACCGAAGAGCATGATCGCCCTGGAGACTGGAAGACCAAAGCCTCAACCACCAAACCCTCGCGAACATGCCACAGCCACGCCGCGTCTACCTCAGCTTGCGAACCCGCCTCCACTAAGCCCCAAACCCGTCAGACCACCTGCTGTCTTAATCGACCCTCCCCATTCTCCGCCGCACGGCAGGGCCCTCTCACACCCCGCAGTCGATGCTGCCGCTCTTCTGAACCCCGATCCCATCAAGTCTCCGGTGACGCCTGTGACCCCGCCCTCCCGGCCTTTCAAGATAGCTACTCGGCCAAACACCCCGAGCCTTGAACCCCGTCGGTCGTCTCCCCGGCTGAATACGTCCCAGCCTCCCTCGCCGCCGCCGCCACGAAGATCGGGCGAGCTGCGGCGGGAACGTGAGGCAAGGACATCATCCGTAGTACCGCCTTCAGTGAATCGGGTAGACAAACCCAGTGATCACCTGTCCGTTGCAGGGGACAATGTGCCTAAGCTTGAGCCTAAGCCGGCACCATTGAGGCCAGATCAACGCTCGCCCTTTAACACACCCCCAAGCACGGCGATCGCTCTCGAAAATGAAGAGTCGCCGCCGATGCTGCCAACACGACCTGTCCGCCCTGCATCACATATTCCTAGCATTGTGAGAACCAATACATTACCGGCCGCGTTCGACCCCCCGCCAGTTCATCCTACGGTGTTGAACAAAAGGAGAGACCTAGAAACGAACGGGTCCGCGAAACCGGGTTCTGCACCTACTAAAAATGACCCTCCAGCTTTGCCATCTCGGCCACCGGCAATCCTCGAGTCACCTCCCAAAATTCCAGCCAACTCGATGAAACCTCCACCCCGGCCTGCCCGTGCCAGGATTGCGGGTATTCCAGCGACCGACCAGATAGCCGTCGATACCACCGTAGCCACTCAGCAGCCGAAGCGGATAGCATCCACTCCTACCTCGCACTTCCCTGCCCCTGCCCGGACTCATGGTAGGTCCATGACGGTAGACCGTACATCCGAAAGGACTCCGTTGGAATTACGAGAGCCGCCCAGAAGAATTGCTGTGGGCGGAAACCCCCCTATCAACATCGACTCTTCAACTGCAGCGGCCCCGGGTTCTACACAGATTACAACTACGTACCCTGATACGTCCAGGGTTAATCGGCGGCCGCCCTATGCAAAGCAAGGGGTCCATGAGATTTATACCAAATATGACGTCAGGAAATTTGACGTCTGCGGAGAGTACGTATGTACGAGCAGTCATCTTACTCGGGTGTGGAACTTGCACGATGGCGAGCTTCTCGTGAGTTTTTCTCATGGAGAAGGTGTCAAAGCTACCAGTGTTGCCTTCAAACCGGGCTTGAACGTCGACCGCGAAGGCTTAAGGCTATGGATCGGGAATAACATTGGGGAAATTATAGAAGCTGATGTCGCGACACAGTCAATTGTTGGCAACAAAACAAATATTCATGGACGGTACGAAGTCATCAAGATCTTCAGACATTATAACGAGATGTGGACGTTGGATGAAGGTGGCACTTTACATGTTTGGGGTCCAGATGGCGACGGAGTTCCAAACTTGAATAACAGCCCTCATCAGACGTATAGATTAGCGAAGGGTCACACGTTCTCCATAATCATTGGAGAAGAATTGTGGTATTGCACAGGAAAGGAAATCAGGATCTTCGCACCCACGATTGATGGTAACAACCAAGTCCAAGTCCTGATGCGCCCCTTAGTCTCAGAAGGTGCTGGCGAGATCACGTCTGGAACTGTTCTTAAATCACAACCTGGGAAAGTCTACTTCGGCCATACTGATGGCAAAGTTAGCATTTACTCTCAAGAAGACTTCACATGTCTGAGTGTTCTGAGCATCAGCACTTACAAGATCAACTCGCTGGCCGGTGTGGGCCATCATATCTGGGCGGCGTATAACACCGGAAAGATCTCAATCTACGACGTTCGAAGTTCGCCGTGGGTTGTGAAGAAGGATTGGCAGGCACACAATGATAGTCCGGCCTTGAGACTTATTGCCGATCGTACCAGCTTTTATAGGCTTGGCTATCAGCAAGTCTTGTCACTCGGCGCAGATAACATGGTCAGGGCATGGGACGGCCTTCTCCAGGACGACTTCTTAGAAGATGAAATGAAGTTGATGGACGCTCAATATTCCGTATTTGAGGATATCAAAGTTCAAGCGATGACTTGGAACGCCGGCGCGTCCACACCAAACAGCCTCAGATATGACGAATCCGATGCTGCGTTCATCCAAAACCTGCTACGGTCTAGTGATTGCCCTGACATACTTGTTTTTGGATTTCAAGAATTGGTCGATTTGGAAGACAAGACTGCCACGGCGAAGCGATTGTTCAAATCGAAAAAGAAAGACGCAACGGACCAAGAACGGATGAGCCACCAGTATCGGGATTGGAGGGACTTCCTAGTCCGAAGCCTGGATGATTTCATGCCCGCCGATCATTTATACCACCTACTCCATACAGCTACTCTTGTTGGTCTATTCACCTGCATCTTCGTGAAATCAACGCTCCGTGACCGGATTCGAAACCTCAGTAGCGCCGATGTCAAACGAGGAATGGGCGGTTTGCACGGCAACAAAGGCGCCATCGTCGTACGTTTCATGGTAGATGACACGTCCTTGTGTTTTATCAACTGCCACCTGGCGGCTGGACAATCGCATGCTAACTCACGCCACAACGACATCGCGACTATTCTGGACAGCTCAATCCTACCTGTTGAGCCCGACCCGAATGTTCGCATAGACAGTTATATCGGCGGTGGCGACGGCACTATGATTCTAGATCACGAACTATGTCTTCTCAATGGTGACCTCAATTATCGCATCGATACGATGTCGCGCGACACAGTGGTATATGCGGTGAAAGCTAACAATCTCACCAAGCTACTCGAGCGCGACCAACTGCTCGTTGCTCGCCGTAGGAATCCGGCATTCAGACTACGAGCTTTCGATGAGATGCCGATACAGTTCCCTCCGACTTATAAATACGATGTTGGTACCGACAACTACGATACCAGTGAGAAAAAACGATCTCCAGCCTGGTGTGATCGCCTCCTTCATCGAGGGTCCGGCAGGATACAGCAGCTTGATTACCGTCGGCACGAGGTCAGAGTGTCGGACCACCGACCCGTGACTGGCCGGTTCAAGTTCACGATCAAAACAATATCGCCCAAAAAACGCATCCTGGCGTGGGCGGACTGCCAACAACGATTTGAGGACCTCAAGACGAAGGAGGCAAACGAAGAAAAGTGAGTCCCTCCAGCTTGAATTGGATAACACGTGACTAACTGCCTCAGACTTTCCTATCTCATGAATGTTATCGGGTATGATTTAACGACAAGTAAAGGCTTGATCCAAGACCAGCCCAGGAGGGTTAATGGGAATCCAAGCCATTAAAGGGGATAGAAGGCCATGCTCAAAACCACGAGAGGGGCATATGAGATCGAGCCTCTGTCGGGGATTCTCGGAAGAGCAGATGTATGCCGCCTTCGTTTCGAGAGCTCGACAGAGCTGAAATACCAACCAAATGTTGGCAAAACGACTTGCTAATTAATACATTTGTTTGCAGCCCTGTTTTCAAGAATTGAGGGTGGGCAGATTAAATTACTCATTTGAGCGAGAACTCATCCAGCTGTAGATGTCACGCATAGACAGAAGCAGCACGCAGACGAATATGAAGAGAATAGACCTGTTTTGTCTATAACCCCAGATTACATAGAGCGCCATCGCACATGCACTTCCTCGTAGTCTTCACGACTACTGCCTCGCAGCCAGTGTCGGTTCCGTCAGTCCAACATACGCACGGGAAACGAGAGTCATGAGGCTTCGGTCTGATTGGTCGATTCGCTTCTCCAACGGACCGATTTGGGAATATCGCATCTACATCTGGTTCGCAGCCTAGCAATTAGTCAGATAGCGTGCCGCTCGTCGCATACGAACAAAGATAAGAAATAACCTTTTTTATCTCACCCAAGTCTTCATGAAAAATTGCCGGCTCACTCAACATAAGCTTTCCTCGCACTTAGCAGCGATTTCGTACATTATACGATGCCCGATTGGCTCAATATAGTGTGGAGTCCCGTGGATATTTCTTCCTACCTTTGTTCTCTTGAGTCTAAAGTAATAAAGAGGAGAATTTTCCCGTTCCTTTCCCTTATTACCCTCTCATAACGTAAGATAAACAACCCTTCTGCCGGTATACGTTCTTCGATACTTGGTACTTTTCGTAAGCAGAGCAGAGCCGGTTCTCATACTCTATCCATTGGGAGTGATTACGATTCTATCAGCGTTTTTTAAGGGTTAGTTAGGCTCTAGCGCACATTGCGATTATTTTCGTTGGACTGGTGGCGAGCTCCCAAACTCTAGTTTGTGTCTGCGATATCGCACCATCGATTTATTATACAAGAAAGAAAGTTCGGGCCTAAATTAATTAGATGTACGGCAGCCAGGGGGTAGTTTAGTTTCATCGTCTGTCTACCCGATAGGGCTGAGCGTTTCCTGGACTACTACACTTGACAACATTAGCTAGATTGTTTATTCGAGAACGGACATTCAACTAACTGCCCTTACTGCTTGCCTGGGCCAATAACCGGTTCGGACTTACGAGAAGCAGACGACAGTCAAACAAATTGTCTCATCCCAAAGCGCATGTGAAGACATCATCGTTGAAGGAGGGAAGTTCTTATCGCCAACTCAGCGGGCTCAACGCCACCCTAGAACAAGCTTCTTTACACTAGAGATCGTCATACGCTCGCGTTCACCGCGCAGCAGCAGCAGCAATGAGCACCTCTCCGACCGGCGCCGTACATGGCACCTCCAAACAGACGTATCCCGAATCCAGAGTGCTTCTCATCATCACCGGCGGTACGATATGCATGCAGCCGTCGGCGGGCGGACTCGTGCCAGTGGATGGTTTTCTCGGTAATGCAATGGCGCCGCGGCCGTCATTCAATGATATGTCAGAGAGCGGTACGTGAAAAGATCCGAAGTATCTATCACGGATAAGAGGAGACTTAAATCCGACTCATGGGATGAGATCTAATATGAAGGCCCAGATGGTCCTCTCAAAAACCATTGCCGATGAAACGGGCGTGACGGAACACTGACACACTCGAACAGTAACTCTAAGCGCAGTCCAAGACGGCAAGCCCGTGACGATACCCAGTCTGCGCACACCACCCAGCTCGTACGCGCGGCACATCCGGTACTCGGCGATCGAGTTCTCGCCCTTGCTCGACTCGTCGTCGATCAGTAGCGAGGGCTGGACGTCGATAGCGTCGTCGGTCCGGGCCAACTACCACCTGTTCGACGGGTTCGTGGTGCTGCATGGGACGGACTCGCTGGCGTACTCGGCATCGGCGCTCTCCTTCATGTTGTCGGATCTGGGAAAGCCCGTGATCCTGACGGGGTCGCAGGCCTCCATCTTCGCGCTGCAGTCCGACGCCGTCGACAACCTGCTCGGCTCCCTCATCATCGCGGGCACCTTCGTCATCCCCGAGGTCTGCCTCTTCTTCCACCACAAGCTGTACCGCGGCAACCGGTGCACCAAGATGTCGGCGAGCGCCTTCGAAGCCTTCGCCTCGCCCAACTGCGACCCGCTCGCGCGCGTCACGAGCCTGGGCGTCGACGTCAACTGGGCGCTTGTCCTGCGCCCGACCACCATCGCCCGCTTCCAGGTCACCCCGCACCTGGACACGGCCCACGTCGCCGCCCTGCGCATCTTCCCCGGCATCAAGCCCGAGATGGTCGACGGCGTGCTGCGCGTGCCGCACCTGCGCGGGCTCGTGCTCGAGACCTTCGGCATGGGCAACGCGCCCGCCGGCGTCGATGGCAGCCTGACCCGCGTCATCCGGTGCGCCGTCGAGCGCGGCATCGTCGTCGTCAACGTGTCGCAGTGCACCAGCGGCTTCGTCTCGCCCCTGTACGCGCCCGGATTCGCCCTCGGCGAGGCCGGGGTCGTCTTCGGCCACGACCTGACGTCCGAGGCCGCCCTCACCAAGCTCTCGTACCTGCTCGCCCTCCCCGACCTCTCGGCCGCCGAGGTCGGACGGCGCATGTCGCGCCCGCTCCGCGGCGAGATGACGGCGCTCTCCAGCCCGTCGTTCACGCACCCGCAGGGCTCACTGGACGACGGCGATTACTACGTCCCGACAGCCGCGGGGACCAAGAGCCCGCGCCCCCTGTCGCGCGGCGAGACGGCCTTCGCGGGGCTGGGGTACGCGATCCAAGCGGGCGACCTGCGTGCCGTGGCGGAGCTGCTGGACACCGACGGGCTGCACAGCGGGAGCAACAGCGTAGGCTTACTCCAGCGCGCCGACTACGCAGGCAACACGGCGGTGCACCTAGCGGCCGTGAGCCCCGAGCCCGCCGTGCTGCGCGAGCTCCTCGTCCGAGGCGCCAGCGTCCACGTCCGTAATCGCGCCAACAACACCCCCTTATTCCTGGCCGAGAAGATGGGGAACCGTGGCTGTGTGGATTTGCTGACTGAGGCGGGCGCCGCGCTCTGGGTCGAGGAGGTTACGGGTAACAGTACGTGAGGTGATCCGATCCGATCCGATCCGATCCGATCCGATCTGATCTGCCATTTTTCTAGGCATTTGTGATGTCTAGTTGGTATATCCGTGGCGAGGTGGCTCGCAGAATTGCTTGGTTTTATCCCCGCAGCTCACTGGCCAACGCATTTGGTGGTGGCCTTGTTGGTCGAGAGGTGCTCATGGGATCTAGGCTGCTGTGTGATGGACGAGAGGCGGACGAGGTAACGCGAGATGGGATGGATGGTTTCACGGATATATGACGGGCTTGTACCTACGCGGTTGGCTATCTGGAAGTTACCGTCTTGGTATGGTTGTTTTGAGGTTCAACGATTAGATAGACTATGGATGGCTAGGAAAACACAGTCTGGCCCAGACACTATATGAACATACATACAAATACAAGGCTTACAGTCAGTCCTCGAGTATACCGTCGTGATCCAAGATACTTCTCTAGTTGTCTGTCTTATTGGGGACGTTACAGGGCATTCGGCAAGTGCTTCCGAACTCCAATGCGGGAAGCAACCCGCATCCGCCAAACCCTTTGTAGTTAGTTACCTTAGGTACGTATACAGTACAGTACATTACATAATATAATATTGGATGTTCCTCAACCATTGCGTCATACGCAACACATCAGCCAGCATCGTCTTCTACAGTAGCAGGGCGAGCAGCAGCAGCGAATGTTCGTATTCCCGTCGAGAATCAAGGGTCTGTCAGCGTCGACCATTAAGCGACTCCAATCTCTTGCACTACACGTCACAAGTCCCCGGCCAAACCCCCCAAACCCCACTCCGTCTTCACGCCGCACGTACAGCAGCATTGCCCCCGCTCATCGCCGGCGAGCTTCGGGACTGCACGTCGGCCGACGAGGTTGCAGTCGGAGCAGCCCCGTACCCGAAGTCCGGGGAACTGCCTCAGCTGATTGGATTCATACCTGGAGCCCAAGTCGATATAAATCCAACCGCTTCGTCGTTGCTTGTCTAGCTGGGCTGCGGACGACGGCAGGAGTATCATGATAACTACCTCTCGCTTATTGTCGGCATCACTCACGAGAGGCACTTCAACATCCAACCGTATACTCGGTAGACATCTAAACACCATGGCAACCGCACACGCTATCCAGATCACGCCCGACGACACCGGGCTTTGGAATCGGAAGCAGAGCGACGCGGCAGCTAAGAAGACCACCGAGCTGCTACAGGAAGACCTCGAGGTGCGCCGACAACCTACTTAAAACACCACCATGTTGTAAGGTCATTTTGAGCTCACCTCTCATCCTGCAGAAACACCACTGCTTCTTCAATAACATGGGTTTCCATAACCAGTAAGCTCAATGCCCGGTCTTGTGCTGCCATCATCCAGGTCTCCTAAGCTACATGAGACTGATCTTATCATCAGTATAAGCCACCACCTCCTCTCATTGTACGGCATAGGCGCCTCGCCAGAGGACATACAGCAGGGGTACAATGACAACGCGAACTACCAGAGAAGCCCCTATCAGGTTCACCCGGACCAGGTCGAAGCGCTGAAGGACTTCGACAAGGCAAAGGAGAAACTCGGGAAAGAGGAGTTAGTCATCTCACCTCACCACTGCATTCCGTCCTCCGTGCCATGGTCGAGGACCAGTTGCTCACCTCTGCTCTGACAGGTTTTACACCGACTTCCTCGTTTTCTTCCAGAGTGAAATCGACAAGAAGGGCTGGAAGGAGGTGTTGAACGAATACCTCTTCAGAGGCGACGAGCGAAGCGAGGACATGTTGATCCGAATGTTCGCAGGTGAGTTTCCAACCTATTTAAAGTCTTTTACACAGCTATAATTGACCAACCGTCCCATCTACTTACGCCCTCGCCAGGCTTCTTACACCCCATAATCCAGCTCATGTACGGCATAGAGTGGCAGCAGCCAGCAATCGTAGCCATGGGGCTAGCTCAAGCGGCCGTGCACGAGGATAACATGAGGAAATTTATTCTCACGGCCGAAGAGGCCGCGAAGAAGTCCACTGAACCGATGCCGGAGATCACGCGCCTCTTCCAGGACGTCGCGGCCGACGAGAAGCTTGCGGCATCCGCGCACTTATCTGACGGCAACAAGATCCGCGACGGCGTGCTCACGCGCGCCTTCGACGAGGCCATCCGCGTCGCCGCGAAGGTGAAAGTAGCCCCGGAGGACCTTGAGACGCGCACTGTCGAGATGTACAACACGGCCATCTACCAGACTGCTGGAGCGGCGCTTCGTCCGGGGAAGGAGCCGCGGTTCGATTTCTTCTTGATGTGAGTTTTTGGTTCTCCTCTCCCCGTAATCGTTGAGCTCTCTCTCTTTCTCTCTCTTGCCGTGGGGCACTTGGTTGACAGATACGTACCTGCATCTCAGGCACCACGTCAACGTCTGCCCTCTCTTCCTCGCCGTCAATGCCCAAGACTGGATCCCGACGGCGAGTAAAGTGCGGCTCCTCGAGTGGAAGATCCGCTTCGACCTCCTGCAATACGCCGCGAGGGCGTGTGCGCCCGTTTCTCTCGACAAGATCGCCTCGTATACCCCGAAGGAGAAGACTCTCAAGCCTACTGCCGGTAAGCCCGATCGCCTTTTGCCGCTCAGCGTTTTTCTTTTCTGGCTTTCCTCTATTTAACCAAGACAATTCTGTCCTGTCTAGCATACGCTCACTGGGTCGTCCACACAAGATGTATCACTAATGACAATGCTAGAACTCTTACCCCGCATCTACACCCTCCACGACGACGGACACGTCTCGAAGCTCATCCGCGCAATCGGCGTATGCCAGGATGTGAGCAAGAAGTACGAGGATCAAGACTGGTTGAAGATCAAAGGCGACGATCTCTGGACCAAGCTGAACCAGCTCGTCGTGGATTCAGTGGAAGGAGAGGGGCCGAAATGGATACGAGGCGCAGGGGATGCTGGGGCTTGGACGGTAAGTGTACATTTTTCCTTTCTCAACCCCCCCCCCCCGCATTCGCATGCTGGTTGTGGTGACGTCGGTTTGATCGACGAACAGGCGGCGGCGTTACGACCGGCTGTCGAATTACCTCTGTCGCTAAAGTCCATCAACCTGCCGGATACTAACAGGATGTAATTAGGAAGTTCCCGACCGACGGGATGATGACCAGGGTCGTCTCTAGTCGTATCTCTTACTTTACATCCAGAATATTATGTACTCCTCTTCCAAAATATTGTACGACAAGCTATTTAGCCAATGAAAATTTGCCAAGCAGAATCGGATCTTGGTCGAATTTGCTGATAGTCGTGAGTTTAGATATCTATGTAAGCGTAAAGTTACGAGTCAAACGCCCGCCCGGGCCGCCTAATGTAAAACATAAAATGCCTCTCAAAAACGGGAAAACATGCCTGATGGTGGATAGGGCGCGGCGGGTAGCCGGTAAGTGGATAAAACAAAGACTGCAAAGAAAGAATACCTCAGGATTTAAACGTATACTTACTTTTCCTGGATCGGACAGCTCCCTACGACCCTGCCTCCAACACAAGGGTTTGTCCTATCCAACTACTCACCTTACTGCTCGACCGTATAGATTAAATTGGGAACGTCTTGTTGTTGAAAGTGGTTGCGCCACATATCAAGTTCATATGCCTCTTTTGAACCCATCTTTGCCTCCATTTGGCTACAATGGAAGGCATTGCTCTCCGTATCCCCCCCCCCCCCCTTACTAACAACAAAAGTTTGCGGTTGTGTAAAGCAACCTTCAGGTTTATGATTTCTCGGCTTCAGTATTAGCCTTGAGATGAATTACGTAAGGCAATGCTCAGAAGAAGTAGGTCGAACCAAACATACGAACTCTTTGTTTCCATGACACGGCAACAACTACGCATTGAGTAAGTTTTTCAACCTCGCATCGAAGCAAACTAAATCACGTGGTGGGGATAGCAAAACACACCAAATTGTCAAAACAAAGCCCGAGTCTCCCGGCGCCACCCAGCTGTCTCGGCTCCAAATCATCCCAAGCTGCATGCAATTGAATTGTAAGGGGGTACGTCCACGCGTGTTCATAAACATCAGTTTCTCCCTCCCTACAACAAACGATCTAAGGATCTAAGGGGCGACGGTAAGACTCACTCTGCGTACGAAAATCCTTAGCCTTGCCATGTCCTTCATCATCAAGTAAAAGCTCACTTGATGAGCTGTGTAAAATGTGAATCATCTCGTCAACATGCATGTTAAGAATACTAGGTACTACTCGCCCAGGTTAGCATTCCTGTGTATGAAATATACCTCAACCTCCTGCGACTAAACCTCACCTGGCAACGAGAATTAGCATGGTACACCAGCAATCGATATTATGAATATTGGTTTTGTATTGATATAACTAGCAGCTCTATACTATGTAAGCCTAGTGTTGCTAGTACGATCGCCCTCATATCACTCACACAAGGTGGACTTTTGCACGCATCCCGCATCTTTCACCTTCATTTCTCTCATGTCGTGCACCGCTTGACTCGATGCTTCCTCACCCACAGGATAGCGACATAGCGACATGCGGCCCCACCCCCAGACAATACTCAGACACTGAAAGCATACGGGGCTTTTCGTTACATGCGAGAGTCATAGGGTGTTACATGACATTTTGCCATGTTTTCGTCATGACGAAAGCACGAATGAGGTTTTCATCAAGGTAGGTCTCTTTTCGACATTTTACTTGAGGAACATCTCTGCGCCGTTTCTGGTAACCCGGGTGCGGTCCATGTGGTCCAAGCCCAACATGGCATCTTCCTCTATGCTGTTCCCTTCTTCGTACAGGATATCGTCTAATAAGTGTGTAAGTAGATCTGCAAAGCCAATGGCACCATAGAAACTTACCGTCGTTTATATACGCGGCAGGTTTCTGATACCGCCGCAGAACAGCAAACTTAATCTTCTCAAATGCTTTGCCCTTGATCCCTGTCCGTTTTTCAAGGCGTTTCTTGGTCTCGGAAAACACTTCACCCTGCAAGAGATCAGCTTCGGTCTCGTGACGAAAATTGTAGAAGGGGTGGGTGCGCTCTTACCTCCTTGAGAAGGAATCTGAAGGGGATGCCGTGTACTCGGCTTGGGTCGGTTTGAAAGTGAATGACCTTGATGAAGTCCGCCTCCGGCGCGTCGATTTCCTCTTCTGGTACTCGTTCCGCGATGACATCGACATAATCGTTGATGCTAAGAACAGGATAGTTCGGGACAAGCTCACGGAAGAATTTGTGGTTATGAACCTCATAGACTCTTATCCGCCCACCTTCATTCTCGTCTTTGATCTGTGCCTTTTTCACGAGAGCCTGGATAAGATCCTCAACGTGCCCTTGTTTGCTCACGAGAACATCGAAGGTTTCCTAAGTCATTAGTCCCACCCGGTACTTGCGAGTCTTGATAACGAACTTACATCTTTCGTGATTCCTTCACTTAGCCACATGACCTTGATGTTCTTTTTCGTATCTAGTTCTGCGAGGCTCATCTCCAATACCTCGTAGAAGAGCGAATTAGACTTAGTTTGGAGACTCTGCTGGGTGTAATTTTGTGGATTGAGGATTTGTGCGAGCGTAGCGTTGGGTACTCGTCGTACTGCTCCCTTCGGGGCACCTGTCGAAGCGTTTGCTGTAAAGAAGCGCAAATGTGTCGGTTCCACGTTAAGATACTCCCCGACACGTTCAGCCAGTTGATCATAGGTGACCTTTGAGCTCAGTGTCAAAATAAAGCTCTCCAAATCAGGCTTTTCGCAGCGGGGGTGCGGATCCAAACGAATTTCTCGCTTGAAACAAAGGAAGTCGTAAAAGGCTTTCGCGTCATCAAAACGATCCCAGCGCCTGGGCTCCTCCAAGTTCCTATCTCCCAATCGGGGGATTTTCCCAAGCACATCTCCCGACAATTTTCGCTCATTGACTCTTTGGAAGCATATGATATCACCATCTTGTAGCTCAGCTGCCTTGAGACTTTGTTTAGCTTTGAGGGCCTCGATCATTGAAGGTTTAATCTCTTCCCACATAGCCAATTGTTCGCCAGCAGGTAGTTTGTCGCCCCAGCCCATCTTTTTCGCAATGACCGGAACGAGCTCTTCAATCTTCCTTTCTTTGCTGACATAGATGTGGCCGATACCATGAAGCTTCTGCCGCTCCGCATCGAAGTGCTTGAGGAATATGAGGATGAGGTCATTCTTAACCACAACCCCGTTAGCATTACCTTGATACGTAGGCCAAACCGCGTTGCCTTGGGCGTCCACCTCGTCAGCGACCTCGGCCCATACGCGGAGCATGCTGTCGCGACTGGTCCCTACGGCTCGCGATAGCGTTTCCTCAACGGATGGGCGGAGATCCATGATTGGCTGATCAGGACGAGTGGTTTTATTCTGGCGGTTCACCATGATCCAGAGTCGAACTCTCTTGGGATCTTGGCCCAAATCCTGAGCAATTGTCGATACAGCTTCCTCCATGGAGATTTGTTTCCTCATTTTGTAATGTCTTGGCGCGGCAGGGTCCTCCGCCGGATTCGACTCGAAATTAGTCAAATCAGTTCCGGGATGGTTCTTGAAGGTCTCTTCGGTTATAACTCTGACGGGAAGATAGAGATGTTGCTCTTCGCGCTCTTTCCGCTTAGCTTCCCGAGCAGCTGCCTCTTCGTCGAGGCGCTTTTCTATAGGATAGTTAGCAACTAGGAACATTAAGATCTGATAGTGGGAGATTGTTTACGCAAGTGTGGTGGGCAGTCCTCTTTATTCACCGGAGTCAAGACTTGATCTAGGCGCGACTCTCGAATGTATACTAACATGTATGCATTCATTTGGCGCATGATGGGGGTCCTCTTCTGGAACGCCGATCGAGGTGGTATTAGGGAAGACTTGTACTCGCCACCAAAGTTCTCTTCTAGAGTTTCTCTCATGGTGGCCTTTGTAACTTTGTCATCGTCGAATTTGTAGAACCAACCGTCCTTGTTGGGCTTAAGGAAGGCGTAGTAATGACCAGCATTAAGGTCTCCGCTATGCACCAGTACACCATGTAGCTTATATATCCACGGCTCTGATCGGTCTGCATCCTTTTCGAGGTAGGGCGAAAGGTCCACTGTATCCGGAAATTCAAAACGATCATTTATCTTCATCATCGTATCTCGCTGGATGTCATACTCAAACCGTTTTAGATGTAGATGTAACACTTCGGGAAAACTCGTGAATATGACACCTTTGCGCGCATCTTGGTATTTGTGCTCATCACCAGCCCAATACTTGTTGTCGCCATCCAGTGTCTCTTGCTGAATATAATCTTTGAAGCTTTCTTGGAGGTTAGGGATACCCCGGACATTGAGTTGGATGTCCCAGAAATCTTCAAGTCGGCTGGACTCATAGTCGACGTTGATGCAAGAAACGTAGGTTTTCACTTTCCCACTGAGCATCTTGGGAAGAGAATCTTCAGCAGCTGTGCCTTTCATCTTCTCCTCCATGCGCTCAATGAGTTTACGCGACAACTCTTGCACGTCTTGCTGTTCAAAAATGTGTCGGGTGTCCCAGCCAAAGGATCGTGTAAGCTCGTTGGTGCCCACGGCCGTGTTAGATATTTGCAGTTGGTAGAAAAGTCGCTGGAGGGTATAAGCACTGTTGGTGATACTCTCGTCCTCTGCAGTGGGTATTTGATAAACAGCCTGCGACCCGGATTGTCAGCCTGTCTATGCTCGTTAGTCCTTACTAGAATGGCTGACCTTTCTGAACGCATTGGTAAAGTACAGCGATTGCAAGAGGGAATTTAAATAACAAGTGGCGCCTTGGTTTTTCAAGCCGACAAAACCTGTCTCCCTCTTAGAATCGTAGTTATTAAAGTTATGCCATAGGACACCGGTTTCGTCCACTACGACACGGACGTATGCAGTGATGTTGCAGGAGTCATCTTCAACCAGGGGGCGACCCGAGTTTCCCCATGGCTGCTGGAACATGCGTCGAAGTTCAAGGAATCGAGTAAAACCCCAATCGCTCTCCTCCTTAGTGAAGCGATGATGGGCGGTGTGATGAGCAAAAAGAGAAGGATCATGAATATTCCACATGACCAACCCGAATTGTACGCAGCAGCTCCAGTCATCTGGTACATTGTTGAGGTCATCAAAGCCGTGCTCGAGATATATCGAAGACTGGTCGACATTGTTGCCAAAGGGGAATAGAAGGATGCGCCTGTCGGATGCGTCAGCGAGTGCTGTTTCGAGAAGCACATGCACAATACTGACCATGGATAGCCACCTGCCTTGAACGTGGGGCCATGCTCTTTCTTGCTAAGATTCCTCCAATTCTCGACCTTCCATGTATGTACTACATCCTCAAGTATCTTGGGTTCTTCTAGGAGAGGGGGTAGGACGATTTCTTTTATGGCATCAACTGTATGACGTTGTTAGCCCAAGCTGACAACGGAGGGGAGCAGGGGAGCAGCCGAGAGAGTACGCACAGTCGTTCGCTAGCGTGACGTTCTCGAGGGTCTCAGAGTCATTGTCGAGCTGGTCGGGTTCAATGATAGCAACCTGGTCTCTGTCATTTTGGGTTGGTTCAACAACCATGTCGTCCTGCGAGTCGACCATCATGTCGTTCGGCGAGTGGATCTCCGAATCGTAGCTCTGGGTAAGAAGACTTGTTAGTGGTGTCGGGAGAGGTTGCGGCCGAGCACCTGAGAGGAATGCCAATGTAGGTGCTAATATCGAGGACAGCGCACCAGCAGGCGTAAGGGCATGTGCAAGGGTTGCCCCTATTGACGAGGCGTGGCCAGTGATACGCCGGGGTCGAGTGAGGGAGAGAGGCGGAGAGGAGGCTGGCCTGGAGAGTAGTAGGAACCGAAAGGTGGTTACGAAAAAAGAATGACAGAGTAACGGTGATAGAGCATGGCAGCAACAAATTGTAGGCTGGGTAGGCTCACCATATCTGCGGAGACAAAGACGGACAGTGGCGCGAGATCAGGACAACAGGCAGACGGGCGACTGAGCCTGCTATGGCTGTCGATCTACCCGGGCAGGCAGGAATGGCACAACAGGCGACGGGGGAACAGCAGCAACAGCGCGCTCTGCGTCGGACGCAATAGTCGCAGTGCAGGCGTAGCACGGAATAATAAGTTCGCGGATAGCAGAAGGCGGACAAAAGGCGGAGGCTGCCTCGACTAATGGCGTGGTACGGTAGGTAATGCTGTAAATCTGCAATTCTGTAATGCTGCACTGCTGCAATGCTGTAATGTGGTAATGTGGTAATGTGGTAATGTGGCAATGCTGTAATACTGCCCGTGATGCTTGGTGGGGTTATGTTGGAGAGAGCGAGCAAAAACTACCTAACAAAAGTAATGACGACGGTGGGATGCAGGCGGAGAGGGAGAGGGAAGCCTGCGTCGCGCTGGTGAGTTGTGTGCCGGAAGCCTGGAATAAGAGCATGGAGGATAATGAGAAGGAGTAAGGATACAACAAGAGGTACGATGGGCACGGGGTTGGAGTTGAGGTTGAGGGCGAGGAAGAGGAGGAAGAAGCCAGCAGCGACTTGACTTGACTTGACTTGACTTGACTTGACTCGAGAGGGCCGGGCCAAGAGAGGCAGAAGGCAGTGAAGCTGTCAGGACATTTCATTCACTCGTGCACGCATTCTCTGCTTGCCTGCCCACAACCTGTAATCCGATAGACGGTGGAGTCAGTCGCTGCTGCGGTGCGGTGCGGTGCAGTGCAGTACCGTAAATACGGTGCAACAGGTGGGCTGTGCTTTGGGGGGTAATGCCACTAACCCAGGTGCCCCAGACACATCCATGATCCATCCCATGGTTGGACATACCCGTACCCGTGCGGACTCCACTTCGTCACACTCGTAAGCAGAAGTGTAACTGACCCTTACGTGTGGGTCTTATATTTGCAAATGACCAGTATATTTGCAAATGCAGGGGCGGTACATCTAAATAAATGAGGCGACTACTAAAATATAAGTAGCACCTACTACTTGTAATATACGGTTAATACTATATTTATAAATCCATTTATTCTATTGCTGAATTAATCACCCTTAATAAATACGGCTAAAAATAAAATATATAAAGGTAGTTAATAGTTAATAGTTGAATAACTAGCTATAATTATATAGTAGCTAGATTTTCTAACGCAATAGCTGGTGTAGTAAGTTAAGGCAGTAAGTACATGTATTTTAGTATAATGTGTATAGTAAATTATGTACCCTTGCATTTGCAAATATACTGGTCATTTACAAATATAAGACCTATACGTAAGGGTTAGTTACACTTCTGCTTACAAGTGTGACGAAGTGGAGTCCGCACGGGTACCTTCTGGATAGGTAGCAGAGCTCACCATGTTTCTGGGGCGTACCTTATCTCGCTGCCTACCTACTGTACCTTAGGTAGGTAGGTACTTATGTTTAGGTACAATAACACGATAACATGATAACACGATAACATGTAATATTTGGTTGGGTGACGAGGCCGTCCTCAAATTTCACCGGTGTATGGGGTACTGCCGTGCAAGCAGCATCCCGCGCAGGCCACGCGTGTATTGAATACCTCAATGGTGGCGGTTCAGTGGCGGTTCAGTGGCGGTTCGTCATTGGTGATTGATTGGCAGCCATGCATGCCGCTTAACAATGTGATGACATGATTTGCACTTGGTAACCTAAACAGGTGAACAGCTGTTACCCATCAACCAGGTATGGTTAGACTTTATATGCTGTAGTTACTTGGTTTTATAACAATCCGGTAAGAACCCAAAGTTCTGCTCAAAGTTCTGCTCTAGCCTGCACTGCTATACAGTACACTCACCTAGCAATGTTGTGATGACGTCGCGGGCACCTTGACTACTCATAGGTAGCTACCAGGTAGGTAGCTCTATATAGAGCACAGCATGCCCACTGTATGTCCATAGCTTAGTACCTAGGTAACCTGGTACAGTTCTGGATACCGCCAGGAACCTAGTAGTCATATATGTACACTAAGGCCATAATGTTGCAAGGTACTCTATAATTGATGAATTTTTATTAAAAAGGTGATACCTAATCAGACTGCTGTACAGGCCTACTTACAGCACATGTATAATTATGTAAGTCTTAGAAACAAAATGTTGAAGAATTTAATTGCTAGGCATATCCTTGAAAACAACTTGCTACAGTACCTAGGTAGGTATAACAGGCACAGTACCGGTAGGTGTAATTGTGGAAGGAAGCACCTTGTTCCCCATATGCTGTTGCGCGCTGTGGGCGCCCACACAGGAAGCTCCGATGGGCGATCGGCAACTGCTCTTGTGACCAATGAATCGAGTCGATTGACTTCATCACCATACAAGGCAACAGTTGGAGAGAACACTTCAACCATCTCTCGTGCCACCAACCACTTTTGGAACCACCTCTGTTTTTTTTTTTGAATCCGTCGCCAAAACCACTATTGCTCTGCACTACTGCTGAACCGTTGACTGTTGTTAGGCCCTGGCATGGAACTGCCGGCATGCTACCCTCCGCGGTGCAGAATGCCACCAGAACCCTCCAACTGAGTGCCTGGTCCCCGGCACGACTCTCCGTCTCGACAACCACAGCCGCCGTGGCCGGCCGGACGCCCCGACCACACGCTATCTACAGGCCGCGGATTGACACCATCGGCGAGACCACTGGCGTCCGAAGATGGATGCACAACATACACAGCACGGCGAAATGGAGACCCGTACAGGCCCTCGACGAGTACGTCATGATGCTCCTTCGTCCCACTGCCTGCGCTTTGGTATGGTGTGACTGACAACGTGCCTGCGCCTGGCAAATAGATGGGTAGCGAAAGAGGCGCGGCCTATTAGTCTGCGACAGCTGATGGTCTTTGGTCGGTCTCTAACCGAGGAGAGGCTGATCAGCTCAGCTAACTATATACGGACCGAGCTTCCAACGAGGTACGTCTGCTGATAGCCACTCGAACATAAAGCGTGGAGCGGGTTTCGAGTCCACACACAAGATAACACAACAGCTCACGCGTTAGATATCTAGAATTTCTCATCGTATCCGTGATATGCAACGTCTCCCCTACGTCGTCGTTACGAACCGGCACATGAGCGATGTCTACGAACTGTATTACACGGCCTTCGACACCTTCCGACGTGTCAAGGAAATTAAGACATTGGAAGATAATGACAAATTTTGCTCCATTATCGCCGGCATGCTGCGTGCCCATCTCACTGTAATACCTAAGCTGGCCATGGGCATTTTGGAATGTAACGGTTTGATGCCGGCAGCCGACCTCGACCGTTTTATGAATACCATCTTACGATCTGTAGGTCCTCCTGCCAACCAAATCTCCCCATATCTGTGGAGGAAATGAAAGTTCTAGATACAATCTTATGATCAACGGCTAACATTTCATCTTATAGCGTATCTCGCGCCGCGTCATCGCTGAACAGCATATTGCATTGACCGAGACATTTAATTCGGATTGGTTCTCGCCAGGTGCGAAGCTGTCCGAGTCCGAGTTCATCGGGGAAGTATTTCTCAAATGCGTGGCGCGAGACGTAGTCGAGAGTTGCGGACGCGCCGTACAAGACTTGGCACGCTCCGCCTACGGGCCTGACGCTGCGATCCCCGAGATCAAAATTGACGGACATCTGGGGGCCACTTTCCCCTACATCCTCACCCACCTCCAGTATATCATCGGCGAGCTGCTGCGGAACTCTGTACAGGCCGTCATCGAGAACCACCGCAAAAACCCCAGCAAGCGCGCCGAGAAGCCTCCGCCCATCGAGGTCACGCTCTGCGAGGCGCAGCAGCACGTCATCATCCGGATCTCAGACCGCGGCGGCGGCATCTCGCGTGACATACTCCCGTACCTCTGGTCCTTTGGGAAAGGCCCCTCGACAGACCAGCGCCTCGAGAATCTGGACCAGGTGCCGCTAATGGCTGCCACACTTCAGGAACTCAGGGTCGACGGTACCCCCCCGGAGCTGCAAAACCTGTTTCCCGACAGACATGGCGATCCACACAACCGCTATAACCACAATGGCTCGCTGACGACTCTCTCGACGCGGCCCCCAAACCTGCGTCTCGGCATCAGCCTGCCACTGAGCCGTGTCTACGCCGAGTACTGGGCCGGTAGTCTCGAGCTGCACAGCCTGGAGGGCTACGGCGTCGACGCCTTTCTGCAGATCTCGAAGCTCGGCAACAAGAACGAGCAGCTCGCCACGCGCGCCGCCATGGATGCTGTATAGGCTAATTGTCAACATATGTAACCGGCCCGCGCCCAGCAGCGGTCTTACAAAGGAATGACGGAAGCAAAATATACCTACCTCGAAGAGGCCTAATTACTACTGCCACTATAACTCAGCAAAAGAAACAAAAAGTTTTTTGGTGCAAATCAAATCGAATGTCTTAATCATGTGACACTTTTGTGATTCGTGAAATGAATGGCTTGTCTTGTTTACTGAATGGTATCGTAAGAAAATCTTGATTACATCATCAACTAAACTTAACTGCACTGAACAAACAGGGGGTTGGGTGCCACTCAAGTGTACGCCCACTTAAGGAGAAATATCTCGGACGAACGCCCATTCTTCTCTCCGTATTCGACACGCCAGAACGCTTCTTCATAGTCCTAATTACCATGGACAATAAAATTTTGATTTTGTTGGGGGCTCCTTTTTTTCCTGTCTACTCGCTCCTCCCTTCTCTTATAGTCCGTCATGTTCTCATTAGTGTAGACAGACTTAAATTAGCTCCTAAGCATATCGACCATGTTGAAGCCAATCTTGAATTATTAAGCTTAAGCAGTGACGCAGGAATTGGGTGGGGGGTATCATAAACTCCCTACTCCTTGCTATATGGAGGTTGTGGATCGTCATTGGACGGAAGCCACGTGAGGATAGCGAATAGGGTCAAGGGGGGTTGGTGGGTGGCTTAACGCCGACCACTGCGGGCAACGCTGCCCTGCATTTGCTCGAGCTCGGTTTCGAGTTGTTTGATCTGGGCATGTGTTTGTTCGAGATCCTTGTTGAGGCGGTCTCGCTCAGCGATGAGCTTTTGCTCCCACTGCCGGAATCTTTGCTCTTCGATCTTGACCTGCTCGGTGAAACGCTTGCGAAGGGCCTCTTCTTCCTCCTTGTACTTGGGGTTATCCAACTTGCGGGGGCGGGCTTCGCCAAACTTGCGTGTCTCCATCTGCTGAGCGCGGTACGCCTCGTAGTGTAGCTCCTCTGTGGTGTGAATAAGATCAAGCATGTGGGTGCGGATCAGGATAGAGCGGAGCTTCTTAAAGTCGCAGTGGTCTTCGTTCTCGACTTCGGCAACACCCCACGAGTACTGACGGCCCTTGACAATGCGGCCATCGCTAGTCTTGACGTCCTTCTCAGAGCCAATGACAGCAAAGGGCATGGCGGCCATCAAGCTTCGAGCATGTTGGGCAGCGGCCTCGTCATCTTCCTCGATGGGGGGTTGGTAGATCTTGATGCTTTGTGCCTCAATGACAGCCCGGATCTATAAGGGACGGTCAGAACGAAACGAACTAGAGGGGTGACAGGTTTGACGTACTCTGGCCTTGAACTTGGCCAGATCAGCGGGACTGAGGGTGTCGGCCTTGGCAATAACGGGAATCAGGTTCACACGCGAGCATAGCCTCTTCATGACCTCGATATCCAAGGGCTTAAGGGTGTGGCCAGTGGGTCGAATGAAGTATAGGCAGGCGTGGACACGGAGGTCGATCTTGTCCTGGCGGCGAGGCTGCTGCTCCTGGAGCATATACGACTCATGCTGGTCGTCCAAGAACTCGATAATTGGCATCCATGAGTCCTTGTTGTTAACGTAGTCGCCGAAGCCCGGGGTGTCGATGACGGTGAGGCGGACTGTGAATCGGAGTCTTGTTAATCCAGTGACAGATGGGCAGCCAGAGAGGATGGGCCATTACCCTTGAAGAACTTCTCCTCCAACTCGGCCTTGGTTATCTCGATCTCTACGGTCTTGTCAACCTGCTTCTGATGGCGTTTCTTGTGGTCGGCGTAGTTCTTGATGGTGGTCGAGAAGAGGGTATTGATGAAGGTCGTCTTTCCTAGACCGGATTCACCAGCAACCTTGATTGATGGCGGCACATCAGTAAAACGCACGTCATGGAGAGGACGAGCTCATGCACACACCATGATAGTAAAGGCAGCACCCCTCTTAGCAACGATCTTGTGTCGCTGGTTGGGCAAATTGGCAATGCCAATTGGCGACGCGCTTTCGGCGGTGGCAGGAGGCATCTTGGGAGATGTGCAACTGTTCTCGTGGCAGGGCCCAAACCCAAATTGGCGGAGGTCAATGGGGACAGAAACAGGCGGGATAGGCTTGCGGTATGTGTGGTACGCTCACCACAGGCTTTCAAGAGAGGTGGGTGGAAGAAGGCCGGTGAAGACAGAGCCGGGACAATGTTGACGGAGTTGTTGTTGTTGATGGGGTCAAGTAGTAGTTTTAGGCGGCCCCTGCTTCAGGGAATCAGGGGAAGGCCTTCCACTCCTCGTGCTGGCAAATTTCCCACGCAGCAGTTAGAGTCGACAGGGGTGGTGGCGGTAGGTAGGTAGTACAATCGGGATGCCAACTGGCAGTGGTGCCCCTTTCCCTACGTACTGTAGGTACCTACTTAGTACAGTACGGTGCCATTAGGTACGGCTTGGAGCTTTGAAACACGGAGCGCTTTGGCCACTTCCCACCGCCTCCAGTCGTCCACCGCACTAGTGCGTCGGCCCGGGGTCGTCGGCACCTGCCAGTGGCGGTCTCTGATTGGCCCGGATTGTAGACAGGCCCCATCCACTCTGCTACCCACCTACCTAGTACCTAGTCTACCTAGTCTACCTAGGTACCTAGGTAAGCTTCCATTTCTTATCGTTGATAAGACATCAAAAAAGTTCGGCCCAAAGTGCGTAAAGGCTCTGGGGAGAGACATGCTGAGAAGGGTAGTTCGTTCAAATAGGATGGCCATATAGCACGATGAAGACAGATTTCAAGGTAAGCCGAACTCAACCCCCTCCCACGACCAGGTTCATTGCTGACACGGCCAATCGCAGTTCTCCAACTTGCTTGGAACCGTCTACTGTCAAGGGAACCTCTTGTTCAGTCCAGATGGAACCTGCCTCTTCTCCCCGGTAGGGAACCGAGTGACCGTCTTCAACCTCGTCGAGTTAGTCGTGCCCCCTTCTTTCTAGAATGTGTTATCTGTGCATGCCGAACGCAGACGCTGAAGACCTCTCCCACCAGGAACAAGTCGCACACGCTCCCGTTCGCACACCGAAAGAACATCTCGAGAATCGGCCTGACACCGCGGGGTAATCTGCTGCTCTCCGTCGACGAAGATGGCCACGCCATCTTGACCAATGTCCCGCGTCGGATACCCATGTACCACTTCTCCTTCCGGTCGCCTGTCACCGCGCTTGCTTTCTCGCCCTCGGGGCGTCATTTTGCCGTAGGACTGGGTCGCAAGACCGAAGTATGGCAAGTCCCCTCAACACCCGACTCGAGCCCCGAGGGCGCGCTAGAGTTCGCGCCTTTTGTGCGCCATCATACCCACGTGGGTCATTTCGACCATGTTCGGCACATCGAGTGGTCCAACGATTCCAGGTTTTTCTTGACAGCCTCCAAGGATTTGACAGTTCGGATATGGAGTCTGGACGCCGAGGACGGATTCACCCCGACCGTCCTGTCTGGTCATAAGCAGGCCGTCGTGGGGGCCTGGTTTTCCAAAGACCAAGAAACCATCTATACTGTCAGTAAGGATGGCGCAGTCTTCGATTGGCAGTATACTAGGCATCCCGATGCGCCGCCTCGGGACGAGGACGAAGAGATGGAGGGTGCGAGTGATGACGATATGCGTTGGCGAATTGTGCAGAGGCACTATTTCATGCAGAACAACGCGCATGTCAGATGCGCTTCGTTCCACCCCGAGACGAATTTACTCGTTACAGGCTTCTCCAACGGCATATTCGGTCTGTACGAGATGCCCGACTTCAACCCAATCCACACCCTCAGTATATCGCAGAACGAAATCGATTTCGTCACCATCAATAGTAGTGGGGAGTGGTTAGCCTTCGGGGCTTCCGGGCTTGGTCAACTCCTAGTCTGGGAGTGGCAATCCGAGTCCTATATCCTCAAGCAACAAGGCCATTTTGATTCGATGAACTCACTCGTCTACTCCCCGGACGGGAAACGTATCATTACCACCGCCGATGACGGCAAAATCAAAGTATGGGACGTGGACTCTGGCTTCTGTATTGTTACATTTACCGAGCACACGAGTGGTGTTACGGCGTGCGAATTCGCCAAGAAGGGCAATGTGCTTTTCACGGCGAGCTTGGACGGGTCGATTAGAGCCTGGGATCTGATAAGATTCCGAAATTTCCGGACATTTACAGCACCGACAAGACTCTCGTTTTCTTGTATGGCAGTGGACCCGAGTGGGGAGGTTGTTGCAGCAGGCTCTCTAGACTCTTTTGATATCCATATTTGGTCAGTCCAGACGGGCCAATTGCTCGATCAACTGGCAGGACACGAGGGCCCTATCTCTTCACTAGCCTTCGCCCCTAACGGCGCCTTGTTGGTCAGTGGTAGCTGGGACCGCACGGCTCGAGTGTGGTCTATCTTTGGTCGTACACAGACAAGTGAGCCTCTGCAGCTTCAAGCAGACGTACTAGACGTTGCCGTTCGACCCGATTCAGAACAACTCGCCGTCTCTACTCTTGATGGCCAGCTGACTTTCTGGTCTATCTCGGAGGCTGAGCAGGTATCTGGGCTGGATGCTCGGCGAGATGTTTCTGGTGGCCGCAAAGTGACGGATCGCAGAACTGCCGCCAATGTCTCCGGCACGAAGAGTTTCGGCACCATAAGATATAGCACAGATGGCAGCTGTCTATTGGCAGGCGGGAGCAGCAAGTATATCTGTCTATATTCCGTCAGCACTATGGTGCTGCTGAAAAAGTTTACTGTCAGCGTCAATCTTTCATTATCAGGGACTCAGGAGTTCCTAAACAGTAAGCTTCTCACAGAAGCTGGGCCCGAAGGCTTGCTCGACGATGAAGGAGACTCGGACCGGGACGGACGAGCAGATAACCCTCTTCCCGGGTCGAAGCGGGGTGGTGATCCTTCAGCCAGAAAGACGCTACCAGACGTCAAAGTAACTGGCGTGGCATTCTCCCCTGCTGGCACATCGTTTTGTGCCGCTTCCACCGAAGGCCTTCTCATTTATAGTCTAGATAACGAGCTCCAGTTTGATCCCTTCGACTTGAACATGGAAATAACACCTGCTTCCACCCGCGCGGTTCTCGAAAATGAAAAGGATTACCTCAAGGCCCTAGTAATGGCGTTCCGCCTCAACGAGGCTGGTTTGATTAAGAGGGTATTCCAAGCTGTACCGTACCCCGACATCCCGCTGGTAGTCGAACGATTTCCGACGGTCTACGTGGCAAGGCTCTTACGATTTGTGGCTGCCCAGACGGAAGAATCACCGCATATTGAATTCTGTATGCTTTGGATCAAGGCTTTGGTGGACAAACATGGTCCTTGGTTAACAGCAAATCGAAGCAAGGTTGATATCGAGCTTCGGATAGTTGCCAGGGCTGTTGCTCGAATGCAAAATGAAATTAGACGCTTAGCCGACGAAAATGTCTATATGGTAGACTACTTGCTGGGGCAAGCCGATACCAAACCTAACGAAGGCAACGGTCGAAGTCTCATCAACGGACATGACGAGCCAATGAAGACGTTAACAATGGACGATCAAGAAGTAATAGAATCACTAGACGACTCTGAGGGTGAATGGATAGGCCTGGATTAAGGAATCCCCCCCCTCCACCTACGGGCTTTCCCAAGACGGCCTATCATAATGCTCGCATAGTATACATCTTAACAACCTCGAATTGCAAATCGCCAGATCAAGGAAGCCGACTCTAGGTAAATCCGGTATATCGGGGGTCGGAGGACGCAGCCCCGGGGCACTTCGCGTGCTACAGCTCTTACAGATGAATTGAAAACCATCATAGACGGCAAGGGGCAGCCAAAATATCAGTTGATTTGTCAAGACATGGCAGACGCGAACCGGACACTACTTAAATTATTCCGCAGTCCCGTCGGTGCCCTTGGTGCCCATTCAGTATTCGGACCTCTTGTATGCAATTATTCGTACAAATAACAAACACGTATAGGGATCAACATACGCAGCAAAAGTCGACCAGAGTGTTGCGCCATGACTACGCCAGAATTGAGCCACATTGCCGACGCAGCAGATAGATACACAACTGCACCAAGAACGAGATCGGAAACAAGTAAATTCACTAGTCCATAAAGTGTATATAGCAGGGTTTTTTCGGAGCAACAGATAAGAGCCACGAGGCACATGTCTCACACACTACTACAAGCAAGGGGGAGACGAGGGCCACCAAGTGCAGCTGTTGCCTGATCCTCGTCAGCATTCATAGGCTACGCGACATACATCTAGATTCGTCCCCGTCCCCGCAATATTTAGGCTCCCACGATCATCTTTCGCGTGCTATAATTGAAAAATTTCCCCATGATTCACAATTTTCTCCCCGAAATGTAGTTACAAAGACAGTTTTACTGCATCTCTCACCCGCTACACACAATGGGAAGAGCGAATGAAATCTTTCCGTAACCTTGTTGCGGATGACTCCCCGCACATCAGGCTGTAGTACAGTGAGCGATGAGTCAACCGTGCTACAATCTATAAACTACAGGACCTATTTAGGCAGCCTGTGTGTGCACAGCCAGCTTTTTGAAAGTGAAGACACCCAAACAGCACCCCGCGGTTGTTTGGCGCATGGGTTTGCCACTCAACTTCTCCGAAACCTGTACTCGTGGCGAATCCCAGGAAACAAGCCGCGCCCATAAAATCGTAGTACTTCCCGATCCAGGTTCCGAACAGGGCTGCATAGGTTACGCTGTCGTTGTTTCCCCCCTCAAGAACCTCTGAATCACTTCCTGTCGTATTACTTTCCTCTCTAAACGGTCCCCACTCGGTCATATAAAGCGGTGGTTATCAGTACTCGCTCCTTAATTGGGTAGCCTTCCTATCACTGACCCTCTGGATACAACCTCTACCTGCTTCCATATTGTAAACGCAGACATCGCCGAAATACACGATACAATGGATATGAATAGCCTTCTCAAAGGGATGCTCCCCGAGGTAGTGGAAAATGCCACGACTACTGCAAATAATACTTCAGCGTCTGACAGCATGTCCGCCAATGTTGTTGAAAGCATACTGCCACTCATCGGCTTGAGAGGATTCGCACCAATTTACCGGTTTATCGGCAGCTGGCTCGGCTGGGACCCGACATACCTGCTCACGGTGCTAGGATTCGTATGGGCCGCCAATAAGCTAGTCCGCCAGATATCTTATTTTGTCTACGGCCTAATCACCGAGCATTTGATGAGCACCATCCACATAAGCAGCACCGATGACATCTACGTTCATTTGATGACCTGGCTCTCTAGGCAGCCTAAAATGGTGAATTCTCGGGCTCTGATGGCTGAGACAGTGAGCAAAACGGCTTGGGAGGATGAAGACGAGTCTACGGTGGCACGCGACCGTTCGGGTTTATATCTTAACTTTTCTAACCAAGAGGCGAGAGCAGTAAGTGTGCTACCTTTTTTTCTTAAATAACCTTCATCCTCCAGTATCAAAGTCCCCAGTTACTAAATTATTTATCCGAAGACGCCACAGTATATCCCAGCTATAGGACTTCACAACTTCTGGTGGAAGGGGCAGTACTTTAGATTACACCGCAAGAAGGAATCTGTCTTCGAGGATGGCTCGAATGGTGGAATTAGTACATTCAAGGACAAGGAAGATCTGATAATCTCCTGCCTATGGAGGAGTCCCGGTAGATATACTCTTCCTTCCTTCCATGTCCGAGCTACTTGAATCGTCGAAAATGACTAACTTTACGCCTCAGAGCCCATAAAAGAACTACTTGCGCATGCCAAGGAGCAGTATTATTGCGACCATCAGGCCCGGACAATCGTGAAGCGACCCAACCCGCAATTCATGAGGAGGGGCCGGAATAACTGGCAGCAGGTGGCTAATCGACCGGTACGAGATATGAAGACGGTAGTTCTCGACCAGCAACAGAAACTCCTGGTGCTGGCCGACATGAACGAATATCTCCACCCGGCGACTCCACGCTGGTATGCGAATCGCGGCATACCGCTACGTCGGGGATACCTCTTCCACGGGCCCCCGGGCACAGGAAAGACATCGCTCTCGTTCGCACTAGCTGGCGTGTTCGGCTTAGACATTCACGTCATTTCGCTCCTTGAGCCAACCCTGACAGAAGAGGATCTAAGCAGCCTGTTCAGCTCCCTGCCACGGCGCTGCGTTGTTCTCTTAGAAGACATCGACACCGCGGGTCTCCGGCGTCCGGCCGACGAGCTCCGGGCCGCCGAGCGGACGGGGAGGAATGAGAAGGAGCACTCGCGCAAAGACGAGACGCCTCAAACGACGACCAATGACATCAAGGAACTGGCCAAGGTACTCAAGAAGGAGACGGAGGATCAGAAGAAGGGCATCTCATTGTCTGGCCTGCTCAACGCCATCGACGGCGTGGCTAGTCACGAGGGCCGCGTCCTAATCATGACTACCAACGTTCCCGAGAGTCTCGACGACGCCTTGATCCGGCCCGGCCGCGTCGACTTACAGGTGGAATTCACCTACGCCACCAAGGAGCAGGCGAAGGAGCTATTCATCCGGATGTACGAGGGCGACCAAGGGCGTCCGCGCCACCACACGGATGCGGCTAAACCCGGAACAACTCCCGTGCCATCCGACGACAATCTAAACGGGTCCTCGCCCAACGGACAAGTGTTGTCGCCCGAGACCTCGAGCGCAGTGCGCTCCGGCGAGCTGGATATATCAATTGACGAGCTTCCAGAGATCGCCCGCCAGTTCGGCAACAAGATTCCCAACGGCGAGTTCTCGCCCGCCGAAATCCAGGGGTACCTGCTCAAGCGGAAGAAGCACCCCCGTCGCGCCGTCGAGGAGGCGGATAAGTGGGTTGCCGCGCTCATCAAGCAGAAGGCGAGCAGGACGAAAATATCGCAGGTTCAGTGAGGTAGCGTCCATAGACGGAAGTCAGCGTTCGGTAATAAGTTATCATCGATCATAGGTGATGGTGAGGATAATGATCATCGGCAAATTTGCAACTCGGAACCCAAGAGCGTATTAGACCCCGACGTATTTGCTTTCTGTCCTTGGGGGTAAAGCTAGGTAGAGGGGGATCTAGATAAGCATGCAGCATTCACGGAGTCCGGTAGGAATTCATCGATCATTTCGCATAGGAAATACCCCATGCCAGCTAGCATACTCCTCGGCGATCAGTGGCATATACTGATATCGTAATGAACGAGATGCAGTTCTATTCATAAAATAAGGTCGCTTTATCGCTTTTCGAACCCGAAACACCTGCCCCAAGACTCCTTAGAGATGCCAACTCTCTACTTCTCTTTTCATATTGGAGTTCCTGCCCGCTAGGAGGGCCTTCTCATGGCTCCTTTGACCAAACAATATCCCACATGAAATTTCCTACTCGTGCCTCATTCATAATCATTCAACATACGCCATGTCGCTGTTGTAACCAAACTCATCCATCCCAGCCCCTAGTCTATAACCACAACTCCTCTCAAACACTGCTGGCACACCACCACCGTTACGTATTCTCAATCTCTTCATTATGAGATCCTTGCAGAGACTCTCGGGGCACACCATTTCCCTTTGGGTGTGACTGCTCTCTCTGCTCTCCCTGCTCTCCCCGCTGTCCCTGCTTTCCCTGCTCTCCCTGGCATATCTGGTGTGCCTCCCGGTGCCCGAGATCTATTAACTCGACGATAAAGTCCTCCTCCCGCTCGCGCTGCCGTCGCCGAGAGCGCCTCACGCACCACGGGGTGAGGAGGAAGATAGTAGAAATCCCGACCGCGAGTATGAAGGCGAGTCCCAGCGAGCTTAAATGGGGGGCGACCAGGGGGTTCTCATTTGTTGTTGTCGCCGAAGGCGAGATGGGAGTGGCAGCTGTGGGTGGTTCGGGGTAGAGGGGGCCACCGAAGGTGGTAGTATCCCAGTCGGTAGTTCTTGTAGTACCTGTGCTTTCCGCCATGTTCAACGAGCGTGGGTATCTGTGAGGCGGTAGAGGTCGTGGCTCGCTGAGAGGAAACAGATGGACGAATTAAGTGACGAGAAGCCAAAAAGCCCCAGTAGCGTGTGTAGGTGCCTATGAAGACGTGTGCTAGGATTCAATGTCTGCCGGGGTTTGCCAACTGCTCTATTGAGGATGCTATCGCGGTGTAGAACACCAAAAACATGTGTGTATTCCAAAGCCGTCGTCGACGTAAGAGATGGTATACTTCTGTATTCGGTCCTACAAAGTTTGTATCCACGACCCCGTCTAGTAGACGCTCCTCCCGGGATATGAGACTCGCCTTCTACTATTGGGAAGAGCAGGGCAGATGAGATAACCCACCTAAGGACGCTGAGAAGCTCGATTGAAGCAAGCACGCCTGGGGCTATATATGTGACTTTCCGTTTTCATTGTCGTGGCTACGAACAACGGCTGGAGTCGGAGCCATGGTGTTGCGCCACTTGCCTCGCAGGGTCAATTTGAGATACTGTGTGTGCTTATATGTGTGTGCGGAGGTATCAGCGAGGGCATTCGCGACTGTGTAAAAAGGCACCGGAAAGAATCCGTGTCCTCAATGCTCTCAGGATTCTAATCTGGGTGTAACGCTTAAACATAGGAATAGGCCGCTTTCTGGACCACCATGAATACATGTGTTACTTGTTACCATATTTGCGCCTTAAGCCCACGCAGTTATCATGTCCGCCATGTCCATCAGATCCCAACTCCATCTGCATCTCACCCAACAACCCCCCTTAAGGAGTCCCTACGAGACTTCTCATCTATCGTCACCTTCCTCGTCCCTTGTCGTTTCTTCTTCGCCTTCTGCCTCCGCCAGCACCATAGAGATAAAACCACAACGACAATAATTGCGGTCCCACCCAGGATGCTGCCGACGATAATGCTATCGCGAGCGGAGATGTGGTGCGCTTTATATAGAAATAGTATGGCGAGGTCAGTGACTTTATTCCTTCCCCGAGGCGTGCC
Organism: Xylaria longipes; assembly: GCA_025201785.1. Lineage (NCBI taxonomy): Eukaryota > Fungi > Ascomycota > Sordariomycetes > Xylariales > Xylariaceae > Xylaria > Xylaria longipes. The sequence goes on from MU619864.1 coordinate 43,188, forward strand.
TTTCGGGAATTCTCCTGCTGCTGGGGATGTAGACACGGCACAGTACAAAGAAACGGGGCCGTGGGTAAATATGGGGGGTTGGGAAGGGTATAAGACGGTGTGAGAGGGGAGTAGGGGAAGAGGGGAGGGCGGAGGAGGAGGAGGAGGAGGAGGAGGAGGAGGAAAGGAAGTGGAAGGACGTACTATGCCCAAGCGACGGCCCACTGCAATACCCATGGCTATCGCACGTCTTGTGGATGAGTTCTTCCGTCTTCGAGGCGGTGCTCAGGGTGGTTGACGGACAGCGCGCGGCGTCCATGGTGACGATGGGATGGGAAAGGGGGCAGAGAATGACCGTGTAGCCATTAATCAGAATGTCGTGTTGAGATGTTCTGCGGCAAACTAGCTAGGTTAGGATTCTAGAGTGGCTGTCGGTCACGTTTGGGAACAAACTAATATCCACCTGTCGCGAGGAATGTGAAATGTATTCAACTTCCCGGACCATCGGAGTCGAATTCTTCTTGATTTGTTTCTGCTTGCGAGACATGCCTTGGAATAGCCGTGTGTATGCGTTCGTTGGGGGTTTAGTAGGAACTCAAAACCCAGAGAGGCCCCCCAAAGCAGCCATAGGTAACCCCTCGCGCGTATTTCTTGCGAGTGAATGATATTTCTCACTCAAATGTCCTCAGTTCAGTTGACCAGCTCACATGCCTTCCATGACTAAACCTAAGACCCCCCTTACTTTGTCTGTGGTTACATACGTCGCTGTCTATCTGCTGTCGTGCCACTCGGCTTATCACCATCACGGAGTGCTGTTCAAAGAGGGCAGTTGACTCCGGATACTTCGTTCTATCCATTCGACTCGTCCTGTTTTCAAAGCATATTCGGTGTGGGTGCACCCAGCCATAATTTGTCGACGCAGGCTACACGGGAATCCCACCATGAGGTGCTAAGGAAAGGCTTACGTATGTAATTATGCATTCGCCCTGTTTAGCTCACTCGCTCCTGACTGGTCAAGTATAGAAGCGGTTTTATCTTCTGTCGTTGCGAAAACGACACTTATTCTGTTGGTACGGGATTTGAGCTATGTCTTGGCTACTTGCTACTGTATAAAGGTCTCCTAAATACCTTAATGGGCCGTTCGTATAGTTCCAAGCCTTATGACGGTCCTAGAATACCCCTCCCCTCCCTTTCTACCAAGCATCATCCGAAAACTTGCAAGTGATTACAGCAACGAGAACATCCATTCATCAAAAAGCAGTCGACGACCTCTTATGCCCCCTCCTCCTAACCCACCCGCAGAGTCCTACCAGCGTGGCCACGATAGATGTTATCCCGACTGATACGTACACAGCGGTGGTATGTACTTTCTGTTGTTGTGCTACGGAATTAGAAAAGATTTATGGTGGTCCCATTCACCACGTATGTCTGGGTCGGGATAGTAGTGATCCATGAAAGTTCCGCTGCTGTCGACATCATGCCCGACATCTCTTCAAGTATTTGTATTTATGATTAATGAATATGTGGTAAAATATGAGGAGAACTTGTATCAGGCGCGCGAAATACTTCTGCATCATGTCCGGTGCGGCTTGTTGGTAGCTTATGTGCTTTTGTGACTCGGGTGCCTGAGGGAGATACGAGTGCCATTGGTAACCTTCAACGGACGGTTGCAACTGCTCCCTTCAACTTCACGAGTTAAGTAACACAAGTTAGTATATACTGGATTCGCCTCGAACTCGTAAGTTCGTAGTCCAGAGAAGAGTCAGTGTAACACTTTCGAGGTATCGCGGCCCATCTAGAAAAAGGTCCAGAACGAGCCGTCTCTGTGTCCATGTAGAGTTCATTGTCCTCATTGCTGCGAAGGCTCGAGCATAGCTATCTGACATCCGATAAGATGGCTAGAACCAATAGCTTATGTACAATAGATACACCATATTCATACATCGGCCGTCCTGGTTTATTTTTCTTTCGCAGGCGACAATGATAAAGCGGGACGAATGCTATGCTCAAGAGAAGGGCTTACAACCACACGAGCAGATAGTCAAGTAATTACCGTCATACCAAAATATTTGTTTAATTACAAGCTCCTAAGTCTCAATACTCGGCCCCTTCTCCTCAATCTTGACTATCAGCTCATGCTGAATCTTAAGATTCTGCGCCGAGCTCAAGGCCCTGGCGACGGCCGTTTCATTCTTCTCGACGACGATCTGGCGCAGCGCCTTGATCAGGAACCCGGCCACGAGGTCCACGCTCCAGCTATCCGGAATGACGGATAGGATGTCACTCACGTCGAACCAGCCGCCGAACTTCTCGAGGAGCAGGCCCGTCTGCTCCACGCGATCGCTGACGTCCTCTAGCTGGAGAAACTCCCCTAGTAGAGCCCGGAATAATCGCGCCTGCTCGTTTTGCGTCGGGGGTGCGCTCTCACGCCGCTTTGGCGCTCTGACATCCTCCGGGCCGGCAGGGGGTGGATTGCGGTTCTCAGGTTGATAGATGCTGTACACGCTCGCGCCGCCGCGAAAGCAATACGCGACGGCCGTATCGTAGTCTCCAAGGCGGTGAACCAGGAGTCGCAATGCGTTCTCATGATTTCGCTCTCGGCCATCGAGAATGATTGTTTCGGGAACCAACAGATCCTCGGCAACGTTGCTCAGACCAGCGATTCGATCCCTAATCGCAGAGGAGTCATAGTCATATTTGCCGCCCAAAAGCTGGAGGAGACGTAATCGACTATGCCATGCTTCGTCATCGGGCGGCGCGTTGTCGGTAAGGAACTGGCGGTAGGTCGGCTTTGGCGGCTGCAGTGCCCGGTATGCGTCGTAAGTTGACAACACACCGTCCCGGGCTTCTGATGATGTTTGTAGATGGGTAACCACAACATCGAGGTAGTAGGTTATCAACTCGTTCACGTAAATCGTGTGCCCTTTGCCGAACACGAGGAACTCGAGATAATACTTGACGGCTTCCGGGGCGTCTGTTCTTAGAAGTTCAACGACATAGGTAGGCTCGAACTTGGGGGCCCTGCCTTTGTCATCCGCAAACACTTGAACACCAAGCTTCGGGTTACGATTTGCTAACCAGATGCCGTATTCTTGCACGAGGGCTTGATTACTGATTTTCGTTAGGTATTCGCGTACACGCAATTCGCCGTCTTGGAATTCACCGCCCTCATTTCTTTCCCCCTCAACGATGCGCCGCCATGTCTCAAGCACCTCCTGGGCCATCTTCCTACTCTGGTAAAGTCGACTCAGCACGAAAAGTCGGTGGTATGACTCGATTAAAGTCTCTGCTCTGCCGAAACAATCCACTCCACCGTCTACCAGCTCGTACAGCTCGGCACGAATTGAACGGCCCTTGGTTAGCCCGGGGGGGGAGTGCTGATCCAATTCGAGCAACACCGCCAGAAGGGCAGCATCTACAGTGCGGAACACCTCGTTTTCGTCAGATACACTCCCGAATCCTTTTTTCCGTCTCCAAGTACTAAGGAATCGCCTAAGGAACTGAAGAACTGGCTGGGCTATTGCATTCAAGGCCGTATGAACACTGTTATCAAAATCCGAGCTGGAAATAAATCTTTCAGCTGTTGTTTTCACACCGCCGAAGATCCATATTCCTCGTCGGGTTTCTATCACTTCATTCCGCACGCCAGGAATTATGGACAATACAACACGGGGATCAAGCTGGCTGTCGACGAGAGCCTCCTCCATGGCTTGGAGCTCAGGTTCTGCAAAGGAGCTTTCCGCAGATTCTAGGAAGCTGATCAGGAGCATAACTCCTACCTGTTGTCGTATATAGCTAAAAGTCAAGAACTCTAATTCAGACTTGGCATCACGCCCACGGAACGAGTTGATGATCTTAAACAATTCTCGTCGCTTCAGAGATGTCTCATTTGACGCAGTACTGACGGCCTCAAGTTGGGCATCTAGTTGGAGTATTAGAGGGTTCCGAATAGCCCACCAGATATGAGGACCGGACCAAACAGCCAAACGAGCCGTAGTTCCAGCTAGTCGGCGGGCAAACTCCTCTTCCTCTATGTTGCGGGTTGCTTGCCAACCTTCAGATAGCGATTCATCATCTTGGGAATCATTATCTCTATCAAACAGTTCCTTTTCTTTAGACATTCTCTCCATTGATAGTGCTGTTCGCGAATCGACACTCTGGAGTGTTGTGGAAGACACGTCTACATGTCCGGATGGAAACGGCGTAAACCTTCGCTTGCAGAGGCGGTCAACAACTTCTTGGAAACACGTGTCATTGGTTCCAAGCAGTGAGCGAACCCCAAGTGGTCGAGGGATTTTGATTTTTTTGGTAGTGTCCTGGTTAGGTTCGAGCCAATATTTTACAGGCTCGTTCTCCGCAGCATCCGCATCCCAGCGTTGAATCTCCAAGCCGTTGTGTATGCCATCTACCAGTTCCTTGCTCATCGAGGCAAGCACAAATCCCTCTTCTTCGGGGTCCAAGGACAGTTTTCGGGAAAAAGATAGATCTGAGGATCCCCCATCCACTACTAGCTGCCTAGGATAACGGTCGAATTCAATTGTGGGACGAGTTGGTTCTCCCTCGGTATTGACAAACATTCCAATGCCGGGTTCCAATGGACCAGTACCCGTTACCAGGAGGAACTCTTCTGGGGTTGGCGACACGATGTGAGGTTTGAGAAAATGAGGTGCTGGCGCATGTACTCTGGTTGGCTGGCCCTCAGTGGCTCCATCAGGAGCGGTTGTTTCAGCCCCAGGGACGGTCTCTGGAGGGCCCGGACTGGCAACAGATTCTGGTGGCGTTATGGAGGCACTGCCTGGATCCTCGGTGTCAGCGGCATGCTGCTCCTGCCTCCGGTTCACGCCCGAGATCAGATTCCCTAAGCTTGTGCCCCTTCGGTGTGCGTGCGGATCTGGACCTTCGGATTGCGCGCGTGCCTGGGTAGACGAATTGCTCCGTAACAAGCCGCCTCCAGCACTACCTGAGATATCCTGTGCCTGACCGACAATTGTGCCAGGCTGTGTTTCATCGAGGGACGAAATGGGCATCAAGGGAATCTTCAGTTGACGATCGATTTCCAGAAGGGCATAGCTGCGTGAATCGGCGACGCAGACGATGGTATCCCGCCTCACCGACAGCCTACTGCCAGCAAAGTCGATCTTTTTGATGACACGGGCATCTTCGCCGATCCTGACGACCTGTATCTTCCTGCTCAGAGACAACAGCACGGTAGCGCTGTCGGTGTCTCGGGGGCCCTGGTTGAGGTCCACGCCACCAATCCAGCCACAGTTCTTAACTTGAAGCGTCCCAAAGACGGGGCTCAGTTCGGGCAGGGAGTAGAAGGTGACTGTTGAATTGCACAGCACGCACGCCTTGCCAATGCCAGGCAGCAGCAATATCTCTTGCACGCCAGGCCGGGGGGCGGTGGACGCGGCGGCGGGCTCCGAGAAGGCGGGCCGGAGGCGTGAGGCGAGAATGAAGCTCGGTACGCCGGACTGATCAGCGGGATCGGGGGGGATCTGGAAGAAGTGAAGCAGCTCCGAGTCGGAGGTCCCGATGTAGAGGTTGCGATCTGGTGACGGTGGATTAGCCAGGGCGTAGCAGGGCGGCACGGGAGAATTGGGCGGGTGGCGCACCCAGGTATTCGACGCAATTGATCTTGATGTCGTCGCTGGAACCGTCTTCGGACAGCGGGACGTCGGCGAACAGCGTGCGCAGGACGTATGGGCCGGCGCCCGCGATGCCCTGGGGGGTTGTGGTGCTATGCGCGTCGAGGGCCATAGCTGGGGCGACGATGTCATGAAGCCCCAATTATGGTCATAATGTCGACACGCAATAGCATGGGTGTGACGGGGCGTGACGGGGAGTCCGGAGAGTGCAGATGGTGTATATAAGGAAACGGAGGGGAGGCTGAGACGTCACGGATGATGCGAGGTGTTGGGTACCCTACAGTCGGCCTACAGTAGGTACTTGACAAGGCACGCTAAATACGCTACTATGTACCCAATTTAACCCCTGCCAGCTCCACTCCAGGCACCATCGATGGCATCCCATTGGCCAACTGGCTCTTTGGAGGCTAGGTATTCTTAGCGCAACAGCTCTGGCTCGGCCTTCTGGGGAACGAACACGCCTCAACATCCTCGGTCAGAAGAGTGAAGAGTGCACACTACTACTACTGTATCTACACATCTACACCACCGTGCCCATCGCCCATCGCCCATCGCCCATCGCCCATCGCCACCGATAATACCACACAAACCGCCGACCCGGTTCCAATTGTGCTTGCCACATCTCTGATGAGGTGATAAGGGCGGCAGCGATTACTGCCCCGAGTTCCCGGAGTCGACGACCATCCCCAAAATAAAATGGACGGCCATACACTCGACGCGGCATTAGCGCCACCCGGCGATGGCCAGAAAGAGGCGCAGAACGGCCGGAACAGCCGGCAGCCGGGCAACGAGAATACGAACCAGTTCCAGCACGCCATCTCGGCATGGAGAAGTGCGTCGTCACATGCGTCAATGCCTGGTCCCCTGACTGACCCTTGACAGACATCGATCTCTCCTCCCTGATCCAGAACCTCGACAACACCGCATCCGACATCGTCGCCTACCAGCGAGACTCGACCGTGCAGCGCAAGGACCTCGCCCAGAAGACCAAGGACTTCAGGAAGCTCGACGATGCCGCCAAGCTCACCGAATACAAGAGCCTCCTCAAGGGTTCGTCACCACGTCCGGCCCCTCGTTGCTGCTGTCGCCCACGCCACAGCCAACCAGTCTCCAACTAACAACTGTATGATACAATAGCGTACCAGACCTTCATCGACCTCCTCACAAACCACTCCAAGGCCACAAACAGCGCCTTCTTGCAGGTCTATTCAGCCCTAGAGAACGCCCCAGACCCGTACCCGCTCCTCGAGGCCTCTGTCGATTCGATGCTGGTATCCGAGGATACACTGCCGAAGCTCACCCAGGAGAACCAGCACTTGCAGGAAAACATCGCCAGCCTAACCTGGCAGCTTGAGGAAACCGAGTCGCGACTGCAGTCCGAGAGCGCGAACCGCAAGCAACTCGAGAGCAACCTCGAATCCAAGGTGAAGGAGGTCGAGTCGTCCTGGGCCGCCGTGCTGGAGGAGAAGCGGGACAACTGGGAGGCTAAAGAAAAGGGTCTGGAGGAAAAGGTCGAGAGCCAGGAACGGCTGATTAACGAAATCAAGGCCAGTTATGAAGTCACGCAACGATTGAAGGGCTCCGAGGATGCCGATGTCGAAGGGAGCGGTGGACACGTCACGAGTGCCGAGCTGGAGATGGTCCATTCCGATCTGGAACGAACGAGTGCGAGATTGGCCGAAGTCGAGGCTCGAAACGAGCAACTACGGCTAGAGCTTGCGCAATCCAAGTCGCAGGTCCACACACAAATGCCCTCTCTCGAAGACGATCCAGCGTACATGCGTGTGAGATCCGAGAACTCGTCCCTTATACGCAAGTTAGATTCCGCCAGAGTAGAAAGAGAGTCGTTCAAGAGGGACATCAACTCGAGATTACGTAGCCTAGAACGAGAAGTGAGTCTTTTGACCGAGGAGCGTGACGGCTTGAGAGCGAAGGTCCAGAAATGGAATGACTACGACGATGTGAAGCAAGAACTTGAAGTGCTCAAGAGTATCGAGTTCTCGACCGGAGATGACGATGATGTGTTAGTGAATCCAGATTCTAGTGGCTCAACGGGCAAGGCCAAGGGAGATACCTTGGAACAGCTACTGTTGGCGAGAAACAAGAAGCTCGGCGATGAGCTTACCATCCTCCGAGTCTCACATCAAGACCTCCAGAGCCGGCTCGAGAGTGTCCAGGAAGAGATGTCCAGGACGAATGCTGACCTGGAGAGATCACAAAACCTCAACACCCAGCTGGAAAACGATCTGTCAAACCTCCAAGCAGAGGGCCAGAATGCATTCCCGTCCGGTGCATCGGTAGCCGGCACCTACACTAGGTATGCACCCTCCATCGCACCCGGGAGACGGGGAGGGAAGACATCGCCCACATCGTCTATCATATCCGGCTTTGATCCTCGCACAACAGGTGGTGAGCCTATGGGCGGGGGTTCTGGCATTCTCCCCATGATCACAGCGCAGCGTGACCGCTTCAAGAAACGCAACTCGCAACTTGAAACGGAGCTATCGGAGAACCATCGCACCGTATCACAGTTAAGACAAGAGATTGCCGCACTACAAAAGGACAATCTACAACTCTACGAAAAAACACGCTACGTGTCCACATACAACCGCGGCGGCCCATCAGCGTCGTCCTCATCCGCCTATTCGACCAATCCAAACCCGTCCACTGTGAGCATAGGCAGCACCGGAAACCCGGGAATCGAGCTGGACCGCTACCGGAAAGCGTACGAGTCCAACATCTCACCCTTTGCAGCCTTTCGGGGGCGAGAGTCGGCCCGAGCATACAAGCGCATGAGCCTCCCGGAAAGGGTGGTGTACTCGATCACCCGAATGGTGCTGGCCTCCAGGACGAGCAGGAATCTATTCGCCGCGTACTGCGTCGCCTTACACCTGTTGGTCTTCTTCTCCCTATATTGGCTCGGCACAGTGGATACGGAGAAGTACGTGAGTATTCTCGGCCAGACCGCAGCCGCCGCTGCGGGCGCTAGAGGGGCAGGCGGCGGTAGCTTGGGGGCCGCCAATAAAGGGAAGTGGCAGGAAGCGGGATTTAATGGGCATTAATAATAATGTAATTATATTTTTTACGTAAATATAAAGCCACTTATATAAATTAAATAAAAGTTAATTAAGTTAAAAATTAATTATAAATATTGTTTAAGTTTTTAGCGAAAAAAATATAACTAAGTAAAACAAAGGTTTTTTTAGTTTAAAATTTTAGCTAGGAAATTTTTAATTGTTTAAATAAAATTTTTATTTTTTTATTTAAAAAACTTTTTTATAATTATTAGCTTTTATTATATACACGTAGCTATATTTAATATTTTAATATAAATAAACAATGATTAATTATTAAATAAATATATATAAATAAATTTATTTTTTATTTTAAATATAAATAAATATATAATTATTATTATATAATTATTATTTTTAAATTTTATATAAATATATATATATATAAATTACTTTATTTAATATTTTTAATATATTTAATATATTTATTAAAATTTTAGTTTTAAAATAATTAATAGCTTATATTTATTATAAAACTTTTTTAATTTTATTTAAATTAAAATTTATATTAAAATTTTTAATATTATAATATATTTTTTTAACTTAAAATAAAAATTAATAATTATTTATTATAATTTATAAATTATTTTATATAATTAAAGTTTTTTATAAAAAATTATATTAATAAAATATAAGCTAAGTTTAATTTTTATATTTATTAATAATTAATAAATTGTTTTATATAACTAGTTTTAGCTTTAAGTATATAAAATATTTAAAAAAACTTTAAGCTTAATAAATAAGTTTTTATTATTATTTTTAATAATAATTATATTAATTATTATAAATTTATTTAATTTTATATTTATTTTAATTTTAAATATTTTTATATAAACTTAAATTTATTAAGCTTAAAAAAAACAATATTAATAAAATATAAGCTAAGTTTAACTTTTATATTTATTAATAATTAATAAATTATTTTATATAATTAATTTTAGTTTTAATTATATAAAATATTTAAAAAAAACTTTAAACTTAATAAATAAGTTTTTATTATTATTTTTAATAATAATTATATTAATTATTTAAAACTTGTTTAGTTTTATATTTATTTTAATTTTAAATATTTTTATATAAACTTAAATTTATTAAGTTTAAATTTATAATTAATATTAAAAATAAATTAATTATTAAATTTATATAAAAAAAGTTTATATAAATAATATAATAATTAATAAATAAATTTATTATAAATAATAATAATAATTATTATTATTAACTAATTAAATAAATTATATTAATTATTTAAGCTTAATTTTTAATTTTTAATAAAATTTTATTTATATTTTTTTAAACAAATAATACAGCTATTTAAAAAAAATAGCTAATATATTTATGTTTTTTTATTAAACTTTTATAGCTGTTTAAAATTTTTTTTTAATAATTATTTATATTTTATATAGTTATTATTTTAATTATTATTTTAATTATTAATTATAATATTATATATATTTAATAAATAATAAATAAATAAATAAATAAAAGTTTTATTAAATATAAAGTTTTAAAAACTTAGGTTTTTTTATTTTTAAGTTAAAAAGCTTTTAATATTTATAAATAGTTTTTTATTTTTTTTATTTTAAAAGGTTTATATTATTTTATAATTAAATATATTAATAAATATAATTTAAAAATAATTTAAATATAATTTTTATATAATTTTTTAAAAGTTTAAAAAATATTAATATTTTAAAAATATAATATTATTAACTTTTTATAATTAATTTTATGTTTATTAATATTATAATATTTAAAAATATTATATAATAATTTTTTAAAACCTTTAAAAACTTTAAACTAAATATAATTATTTTATTAATTATATAATAAATATAAATTTTAAAAAGTTTAATAAATATAATTTAAAGTTTATTTATTATATAAATAATAATATTTTTAAAAACATTATTTTAATAATATAACTATTATTATAATATTTTATTAATTATATAAAAAATTAATTATTATTAAAATAAAACTTTATATATAAATAATAAATAAAATTAAAAAAAGCCGCTTAATTAATAAACTAGTTATTTATATATTAAAGTTATTTAATAAAAAATATTAGTATAAATTAAAGCAACTTTAATAGCTTTAATAAAAAAACAAGCTAGTTATATTATATTTAAGTTATTAAAGACTAGCTACTAGCTATAAATAATAAATAAATAAATATTTTTAAAAATTAAATATAATATTAAATATAATTATTATAAATAAATTAAAGTTTATATTAATTAATATTAAAAAATAACTAGTTTTTATTTAACTTTATTTTTTAAATAAATATTATACTTATATATTAATAAAAACAAGGCTTTAATAATATATATTATATTATATTAAGATTTATAAATAAAAAGAAAAAAGGAAGCAAAAAATCTAGCTATAAAATATTTACATTAAATAAGGTATATGTGTAAGGTGTAAGCTATAGGGCAGCTAGCAGGCAGCTAGCAGCAACTAGTAGTGAATATGTTAAATGTAATAGCTAGTGCAGGGCAAAGCTACTAGCTAACCTATTATAAGCTACTAAGCTATAACTATAAGCTTTTATATAACTTTATTTTTATATATAATTAAAAGCATATAGTTTAATTAATATAATTAATAATCGGTTTTTTATATATAATTAATTATATATAGTTAAAAATAACTAGTTTTTATAAAAAGTTAAACTAAAAAAATATTATTTATTATAATATAAATTTAATTCTAATATAAATTAATTATATTAAATAAAATAAAAGGAAAATTTTTTTATAATATAAATATATTTAACTTAAACTTTAAATTATTATAAAATAAAGTTATAAATATTATAATTATTTATAATATAAATATAATAAAATATATAAATATTATATTATTTAAAAAAAATTTTATTAATATAATAATTTATTAAATTAATATATATAGCTTAGTAAATTTAATAAATAATATTTAAAAATAAATTAATATAATATAATAAAATAATTATTTATTTAATTATAGTTTTAATTTTATAAAATATATAATTTATTATTTTAAATAATTAAAAATTATAAACTTTAAATTTAATTATTATTAGTTTTAATTATATTATAAATATTAAATAAATTATTAAAAGTTAATTATAGCTAAAGTTTTAATTAAAATAAAAGTTTAATAATAAAATAATTAAAATATTTATTTTTAATAATAATAAATATATAATATTAATAATAATATTAATAGTTTATAATAAATAAAAAATATAATTAAATAAAAAATATAAATATTAAAATAATAATATAAAATAATATTATATTATATTAATTTATAAAATTATTTTAATTAATATAATATATAAATAAAGTATATATTTAAATAAATTATATAATTTCTTTAATTAATATATATTTTATTATTTTCTTACGTAATAATTTTATAATAAAATAATATTATAAAAATTTATAAAAGCTAAATTATTTTTAATTATTTAATTTATTTAATTTAATTAAACTTTTAATATTTAATATGTTTTTTAAATTTATAAAGTTTTTATAAATATAATATATATTTAAATAAATAAATATATTATTAAAAATAAAATATATATTAATATATATAATTTTAATATAATTTAAAGAATTATTTTTTTAAATATATATTAAGTTTAAACAATAAAAAGTATTTGTTTTTTTATAATATAATAAAAAATATAGCTAAATTTTTTTAACTTATATTATATAAGCTTTATTAATAAATATTAAACTTATAATTTTATTAATTATTATAAAGTATTTAAAATATATTTTATATATATTTATAATTATTAAAAAGCTATATATATTTATAATTATTAAAAAGCTTTTTATAAAAATTTTAAAATAATTAATATATAGTTTAAATAATATATATAAATATAAATATAATATAATATTTAAATTTTTAATATTTAAATTTTTAATATTTAAATTTTTAATATTTAAATTTTTAATAAAATAATAAGCTTAAAAACAAACTTATTAAAAAACGTTTATTAAAGGACGCTAGCTAAAAACTATTCTTTATAGCTATAAATAATAAAATAAACTAAAGTAAAATAATAAAATTTAAAAAATAAGTTATATATATTATTAATAAAACTAGTAATATATATAAACTATTAACTATATATAACAGCTATTATTAAATAACTACTTTATAAAGCAAGGTAAGCATTAATAATAGTAGTTTATTAAAATAAACCTTTTAAAAGTTTTTATTAAAATATTAAGCGTATAAAAAGCTTTATTAACTTTAATAAAAAAAAAACTAATATATAAATAAATTAATTTAATAAATATATTTAAATATTAATAATTATTTTTTTTATTATTATATTTTTTATATTTTATATTTTTTATATTTTTATATTATTTATTATAAATTTAAAAAACTTTTTAATATTTATTTTTTTAACTTTTTATTTTTTTAATTTTTTTATTATAACTTTAAAAGCTTTTTTAAAAAAGCCCGTATTTAGTTTTTAAAGCTAAGCGTTTTATTTAACTAATATTGTTTTTTTTTATTTTTTAAATTATATAAGCACTTTAAGTTTTATAAACTTTATAAACGTTATAAGCTATATAAATAATATAATTAAGTTAAAAATAAATATAAAAACTAAAGCTAGGCTTTTATAAGGTTTTTTTAACGCTAAAAAACGTTAATAACTATAAATTCTTTTTACGCTTTTTATTATTTGTTAATAGTTATAAATTCTTTTTATTATTTTTATTATTTATTAATAGCTATAAGTTTTTACTACTGTTTTTATTACTTAGTTTTGATTCTTTTTAATAAAATTTTAAAACAAAAACTATATTTTGTTTAATATTTAATAACTAAGTCTTATAAATATTAAAAATTATACTTAAATTATTAATAGTTATATTAATAACTTTATTTTTTTTATTTAATAAAATAATTAAACTTAATTTTTTTATAATTAAAATAATATTATAAGATTATTTTAATTTTATAAAAATTTTTTTTAATATTATTTTTTAAGTTTAAATATTAATTAATTATAACTAAATTAAACAAAAATATAAATTAATAAAAAAAAAAATTTTTTTTTTTAATTATAATTAAATAATAAAAATAACTAAATAAATTTAATAATATAAAAAAAAAATTTATTTATAAATAAAGTTTTTAATTTTTTATTTAATTTTTTATAAATTAATATATTATTATAAATATTTTTTATATAGTTTATTAAATAAATAATATTTATTATAAAAATATAAAAAAAACTTATTTTTAAGTAAAAAGTTTAATGTTTAATATTTATTATTAAATTATTTTTTAAACTATATTGTTGCGAAGTTTATAGCTAACTTAATATTTTATTATAAATATTTTTTTAAAACTTATATTTTTTTAAAAACGTGATTATTTATTTAATTTAAAAATATATTAAAAAAGCTAAGTAATATAAATTTAAATAGTTGTTTATACGGGGTAAATTATATAGCTTATAATTATATAATATTAAAGTTTTATTATAAAAAAAAAACTAAATTAACCTAGTTAAATTTAAGGTTATAATAATTATAAAAACAAATTATAATTTTAATTATTTAATTTTTTTGTTTAAATAAACTATTTTTTTAAAAAATAATATATAGTAATTATTAATAGTTTAATACTTAAAGCTTTTTATATACTTTTTTAAAAATTTAATATAAACTTATAATCATAATTTAAAATTATATTTTTAAAAATACTTTAATTATTTAATAAAAATTATTTAATAAATATAATAGTTTAATTCTCGGCTATATAATATTTGTTGTTAAAAATTAATAACATACGTTTAAATATATAATATAATATTATTATTATATAATTATAAATATTATAATATATTTAACTTTTTAACTGTTAAAAAGTTTTAAATAACTTTATATAAAATAAAATAAACATAAAATTAATAATAATTATTTATATTAATAAAGCGTTTTTAAAACAAATTAAGCGAAAACTATTTACTAGCTTTAATTAATTAGTTATATTAATATTATATTTTAAACAACAGCTAGTATATTTTTTAACTAATTAAAATTTATAATAAATAAAATAAAATTTAAAGTTTTTTATTATATACTTTAACTTAACGTAGTATTTTTTATTATATATTATATATATTATTCGCTTAATTATTTTATATAATATATAAAATTATTTAACTTTTATATATATATTATAAATTAGCTTGTTTATAATATAAAAAAAATAGCTGGGTTTAAAGAAAATAATAATATTTTTATAGCTTTAAATATATAGCTTATTAATATAAAACTTGTTAAAAATCTTGCTTTATTAATAATTTATTTTATAAGCTAATTAAAAATTACGCTTTTAATTATTATTTATAATTACTTTAACTATATATTTAACTATATATTTAACTATATTTTATATTAAATTTAACATAGCTAGTTTATTAAATTGTTTAAGTTTACTAGATTTATTACTAGTGTTTTATATTATAATAAACTTATTAAATATATTAAAAACATAGTTTAAATAGCCCGGTAAATAATAAACTTAATAATTATATTAAAATAAATAAATAAATAAATTTATTAAATAAATATTAATATAGTTAATAGTAAATATATTTAAAAATATTTAATTTAAAATATTTTTTATAAATAAATAATTTATTAAAATATATTATAATATAAAGTTTTTTTATAGCTTATATTAAACACGCAACCTTTAATTTAAAAAATTTATACTTAATTTTAGCTTATAAAAAACAATAACTTAAATATATTATAAACTTAATTTAATATATAAAAATTAAATCGTTTATATATTTAAAGCTTCTTTTTATATAAAATAATATAATTTTAAAACTTTATTTATAAAAACTATTTATTTATAAGTATAAAATATAATTAAAATTATAATAATATAAAGTTGTTTTTAAATATATAATATTTTATACTATATAAAAAAAAGTTAATTCAGCTAATATTAGTTTATAGTTTATTATTTAAATATAATATTTATAAAAACTTAAGTTGTTATTAATAACTTTATTTTATTTTTTATTTTTAATAAATAATATAATTTTTTATTATTATAATAGTTTTATTAACTAAGTATAATAAAGTATAAAAATATATAAAAAACCGTTAACGTTAAAATATTATTTAAAAGCTTATAAATTTTTTAAAAAAGTTAACTATTAAAATATTTATATATAATTTTTAATATTAAATAAATTTAATATATTAATATAAAATTTAAAAAGTTTTATAAATAAATATTAAATAAAAAACTTTTTTAATAATATAATAATATTTTTTATTTAAAATAACCTAAAAATATTATATAAATATTTTATATATTTTTTAAATATATTAAAAAAAAAATATTATTAATAAAATATTATTAATATTAAAAATATAAACAAAACAATTTATTTATATATTATTAAATATAATTTAAAAAATTATAATAATTTATAAATATAATATTTAAATTTTTTATTTTCCGCGAATTAATTATTATAAACTAGTTTTTATAATTAAAATAAACTTTAAACTAATAAAAAAACTTAATAACGTTTATATAAATAATATATTATTTATTATAAAAACTATTAATTATTTTATTTTATAATAAAAAATTTTTTTTTTAAAAATTATAACTTTATTAAATTAATAAAAGTTTATAACTATTTAATTTTTCTTAATTCTATATATTTTTTACTATATAATAAAAATAAAATATATAAAAAGTATTATTTTATTTATTTATTTTATATAGCTTATATTATAAAATTTATTATAAGTATTATTAAATACTTATATATTTTATTAACTAAAAAAATATTTTTTTATATTAAGTTTAGTTTTTTACTAGTTATTAATAAAAAATATTTTAAACTATTAGTTTTTAAATATATTAATTTTATTTTTATTAATTTAAATATTATAAGCTTTAATTATTTCGGCAAACTTAATTATTTTGCTCGCTTTTTTAACATAAATATAAATATTATTTTTTATTATATTTTTAAAAACGTTAACTAGTTTTTTAATATTAAATATAATATAACTATTTAAAATTTTAAGTTTTAATAGTTTAATTAAAAGCGTAATACATAGCTTATTAAAAAGCAGGATATTAGTAATTATATTAAATATTATGTTTATAAAAAAAATACTTGTTAAACATGTATTAATAGTTAAAAGCGCGAATATATATATTTTTATAAAAGTTATTAAAGTTAAATTTATTAATTTATTTATATATATTAACAACTTATTATTAAGCATTATACTAGTTATAGTTATTATAATTATAAACAATATATTAAACTTAGTATTAATAATAATTATTAAATTTATAGTAGCTAAAAAATTTAATTTTATTATATTAGCTATAAAAATAGTAAATATAATAGCAGTAACTATAAAAGTTTTTATAGCTAATTTTTAAAAGCTTATATAACTTTTATTATTATTATTTTTTTAAATTTAACTTAGTTTAATACTTTTATAAATTTTAACTAGTATTTTTATTATATTTATAATTAATATAACTTTTAATATTTTTATATTTATTATTATATATATAATAGCTTTATAAATTGCTATAAAATAAAAACTATAATTAGTTAATAAAAGTTTATAGTTAACTTATATATAAGCTTTTTTTTTATTTTTAATTATAATATTATATATATTTATTATTTTATATATATATTTATAGCTATAAACTAATATTTTATATATAATTATAAAGTTATTAAATTTATAAAAAATAATTATGCTGTTAAAATAATTAATAACTGTTTTATATAAATATAAAAAATTATTTTTAATAAATATACCTAGTTATAACTTTTTATTTATAACTTATTTTTTTTTTATATTTAATAATTTTAAATTTACTTTATTTATTTATATTTTATATATAAAGCTTAAACTTAATTTATTTATTAAAAATAATATAAATATTTTTAACTATTATAATAATATTTTTTTTATTTTTTATTAAATATTTAAATATATTTAAATAGTTTTAATTAATAATTAAATTTTTTATACTAAAATTAACGTAAATTTTTATATTAAGCTTAGTTAATATTATTTAAAATTTAAATTAAAAATATATATAGTTTAAATATAACGTTTTATTATATTTATTAATATTTAAAGCTTTTTTAACAAAGATTTATTTATTAAAAACTTTATTTATTAAAATAGGTTTTTTTTTTTTAGCTAAGTTAAAAATAAAAGCTAATTTATTTTTATAAACTTTTTTTTTTAACGTTAAAATATTAGCTTAAATATTAAAAAAGCTTGTTTTAAAAAAATAATATAAATTTATAATATTTATATATATATTAAACAAGGTTAACAAGTAATATTATAGTTATTTCTTTTAATTAAATTAAAAATTTATATTTTTTTATATATAGCTTAAAAGTGCTAGCTAACTTATATTATTTATAATATTTATAATAAATAAATAATAAGTTAAAAATATAATAAAATATACTATTATAATAGCTTTAATTATTTTTATATTAAAATTTATTACTTTTATTTATATTATTAATAAAATATATTTTATTTCAGCTTTTATTATAACAATTATTTTTTTAATACTAGTTATAATTTTTATCGCGATTTTTATTATAGTTTTTATTTTTATTATAGTTATAATTTTAATTTTAATTATACTTATAGCTTTTATTATAACTTTAGTTTTAACTTTAATTTTACTTATAAAACTTTTTTTATTATAACTTTAATTTTTATTTTAATTATTATAACATTTGTTTTTATTATAATATAAATAATTATTATTATATTAATAATTATTATTTTAATAATATTTATTTTTTAATTTTTAATTAAAGTATTATTAAAAAAAATTTTATTTTAATAAAATAATAATTTAAAAAAACAAAAAATATTTTAATTAAGATTTTCGTTTTTTAAAAAGTTTTATATAAGCTTAACGTTTAAATATTTTTTTTCTGCTTTATATTTTAAGCTATATTATATTTTTTTTAATTTTTTATATATAATTATATAGCGTTTTTTTATTTTTTAAAACTTAAATTTAATTTAAAATTTTATTATTTTATTAATTATAAATATATTTTATAACGTTTATTTAATTAAAATTATTATATATTAAAATATTATTAATATAAATATATTATAACTTTTATTAAATATACTATAAAATTATATTATAGTTTATAGTTATATTATATAAAATAAATTTATTTTATAAAAATTGTTTTATTATATATTTTAAATAAGTTTTAAATTAATTTTTAAGCTTAAAAAAAACCTTATTAAAACTAGCTTTACGTTAAATATAATAATTATTAAAGTTAACTTTTTTATTTTATTAAAATAAAATAAAGCTTATTAAAAAATAATTAAATAATTTTATAATTTAATTAATATTTAACGTTTATATTCTTTTATATTTAAACAATATATTAATTTAAAATATAAATATATATATATTAATATAAATAATATTTTTATTATTAGTAATAACTTTTTTATTTTTAAAGTTGTTTTATTTAAAGTATAAAATATTAATATTATTATATTTAATTTTATAAGTATTATTTTTTATAAATATAAAAATAACACTAAGCGTAGTTTTTTAATCCTATTTATTATAGTAATATTTATTAAAGTTATTATTAAGGTTATTATTAAGGTTATTTTTAAGAGAATTTTCGCTAAATATATTAAAATTCTTGCTTTTAGCTAAAAGTATAATAAAGTTTTATAAATTTTTTTAAGCTATAAAAACGGTATATTATCCAACTTATTTTATATATTTTTATTTATACTATTTAAAGTTTTAATATTTTAAAAAACGCTTTAGTTAAAAGTAGTAAATAAAAAAATATTTTCAAGAATTTAATATTTATATTTTTAAAATTATATTAAACTGTTTAACTTTTAGCTTAAATTTTTAATTAATTTTATAGTATTTTTAATATTTTTAATATTTTTATATAATAACTTTACGTTTAATTTAATAGCTTATTATTATTTTAAATATTAAGCAAGTTATTTGTTTAAGTTAAAGAATAATTTTATTAAATAATAATTTTAAAATAATATTAAGCAGAAATTTTAAAAAGTATAAAATCTTATTTTTAAATAATATATTTAATAAGATATAAAGATATAAATAATAAAATAAACTATATTAAAAATTTTTTTTTAAAAAAATTATAAATATTTTTTATTTAAGTTTAAACTTTTTAATTAAAAATATATATATTTTTAATAAATTAATAAATATATTTATTAATACTTTTTTTTTATAATTAATAATAAATAAATCTGTAATGTTTATAAAATTAATAATAATTTTAATTATTAAGCACGCTTTAATTTAATTTTTATAACTAAATAACTATTAAAATATAAAAGTATTTTATTAAGTTTATTTTAACGTTATATGTTGGTTTATTTTAAAGTTTTATAAAAAGTATAAAAATAAAAGTATAAAAGGATTAATAGCGTTAAAAATTAGCTGCGTAATATTTACTTTAATAAGTTTAGTTAGTAGTTTATAACGTTAGCTAAATATACGCGTAAACTAATAAACTACTACTATAAAAAAATATTTTTATAACTTTATAAAATTAAAAAAACAATAATTTAATATTATTTTTATAATAAAACAATAATAAAAACACTACTTTAATAAAATAAACTAAAATGAAATAATAAAATTTAAAATTTAAAAAGTAGGTTATATATATTGCTAGTAAAACTAGTAATATATATAAACTATTAACTATATATAACAGCTATTGCTAAATAGCTACCCCGCGGAGTAAAGTAAGCACTAATAATAATAGCTTATTAAAATAAACTTTTTAAAGGTTTTTATTAATAAATCTTCGGTTATATAATAAATAAAAAATACTAAGTTTTTTATAATTACTTTTTATAGCTTATAATAAGCTAATAATTAATAATTAGCGGATTATTTTATAAAGTTAAAACTATTATAATTATATAAATAAAATTCAATATTTTTAAAAAGTTTTAATAAATTATTATAAATAAACCTTTAATTTATTTACCCGCTTTAAACTTTTTTTTTTATTATATTATTTTTTATTAAATATTATTATATAACTTAATAAATTATTTATATAAATATTATAAAAATATATTTATAATTTTATATAATAAATTTTAATTTTATATTTTAATTTTAAGCTTTAAAAAAAATTAACTTTAAAAGCTTTAATTTATAATAATAAACTATTTAAATAATTTATATTTAAATATATATATAAATAAGCTATAATATTAGCTATAACTTAACTATATATATTATATTTATATATATAAGCTAACTTATTATTATTAAAGCTATTAGCTATAATTAAAAGTATTTTTTAATAAACCTTTAATATACTTTTTATTAAAAAAACATTTATAATATTATATTTTTATTTTAATTTTTTTATTTTATTATAATAAAACTTTTTTATTAAAACTTAAACTAGCCCGAAAAAATATATATATTTAATAATAACTAGCTTAATAAATAAATTTAAGTTTTAAATAATTAAATAATTAAAAAATATATAAAGATTTTTAAACTTTTATAAAACTTAAATAATTTTTATTTATTTAAATATAAAATCTTTTATTAATATTAATAAATAAGTTTAAAAAATTAAAATTTTAACATTTTTAACTATATACTTTTTTATTTTTTAATAAGCTAAAAACTTATTTATTTTTAGTTTTATTATTATATTTTATATATTAAAAGATTAATAAATTAATATTAAATTAAACTATTATATAAATATAACTTGTTTATATAATATAAAGTTTTTTAAAATATTTAATAAAATATTAAAATAATTTATTAAATATATTAAAAATAAACTTTTTTTATAAAATTTATAGTTTTTATTTTCTTTTTTTAAAAAATTTTTTTTTAATTTTTTTTTTTAAAAAAAACTATTATTTATAAGTTAAAATATAAAACTAAAAATAAATAATTAACTAATAAAATATTTTTTATATTTTTATTTTTATATATTTTTATATTATTATAATAAAAAAAAGTTTAAAAATTAATATTTAAAAATATTTAAATAATAAATATTTTATATATAAATATATTTATATAAATAAAAATTAAAATAATATATAAGTTAACTTAAACTTTTTATTTATTATTTTAAATATAAATTATTTTAATATTTAAATTATAAAAAATAAAGTTAATAAAAAATTATTAATTTTTAAATTTTTTTTTAATAATTAATATTATAATAATAGTTTTATAAAATAATTAAGTTTAAATGTTATTTTAAAAAATTAAAAAATTTATAAAAATAATAAAAATAAAGTTAAAAAATATTTAAAATAAAAAATATTTAATATTAGTTTTTTTAATTTATATATTAAAATAAATTTTAAAATAAATAATTATATATAAGTTAAAAATATATATATATTAAAAATATATATTTATTTTAAAATAATATTAATAAATATTTTAAAAACTTTATTTAAAAAATAATTATTTAAAAAATAATTATTTAAAAATTTTTTTTGAAATTATTTAAAAGTTTAATATAGTTTTAATAAATAAAAAGATTTACTTTTAATATAAAATAACTTTTATTAAAAAGTTAAAATAATATTTTTAAAAAATTATTAAAAAAGTTAAATTAAATATATTAAAAATTTTAAATTAATTAAAAAATGTTTAATTTATGTTTTTAATTAATTAAATTTAATATAATAAATTTATTTATAATTAAACTAAAAATATTTTTTAATTAATATAAATAATTAAACATTTAATAATTAAATAATAAATATTTATAGTTTATAATTTATTATATTTATTTTTTAAACAATTAATAGTTAAATATATAGCTATATTTATTTTAAATAATCTTTAATATATTTAAAAAAAAAACTTAAAGTATATAAAATAAAACTATTAAATAAAGCCGAACTAATTTTTTTAAACTTTATAAAACTTATTATTAACTAGTTAATAAATAAATAACTAGTATTAAGATTTTAATAACTATAACGTTTAATATTATTAGTTTTTATTATTTATTTAATAATTAATTTAAATTAGTTTTTTAGCTTATTAAATAAATATAATAATATTATATAAATTAATAATAAATAAATTAATTATAAAGTAAATAAATATTAATAATATAATTAAATTAATAATAAAAACCAGTTTTTATATTTTTATAAATAAAAAAATTTTTAATATAATAATATTAAATATAATAATTTTAAATATAATAATTATAGCTATAATAAATATAAATATAATAGCTATAAATTTAATAATAATAGCTAAAACTATTTTAAATATTTAAATTATTAAAATAAAAATAAAAGTTATTATTTTTATAAATAATTTAACTTATAATAATAATATTAATAAATTAAAAAAAAACTAATAAAAAGTATATTATAAAAATAAAGTATATATTATTATAAATAATAAAAAGTTAAAAGCTAAAAAAGCTTAATGAATAAATAAATATTATTATATATTAAAAAACTTAATTTTAAAAAATAAACTATATTAATTATATTAATAAATAGTTTTTTTATAATAATATATTTTATTAAATAATAATAAAAAACTATTAAATATATAATAATTATAACAAAATCTTTTTTTATATAATAAATATATAAATTATATATATAAAATATACTATATAAGTTTAATTTAAAAAATAAAACTAAAATAAAATAAATATATTAAAAACATTTTATTTAAACTATTATAAATAATTTAATAATTATTAATAATAAAATTTAAGGTTAAGTTAATTAATTATA
This sequence comes from Xylaria longipes, assembly GCA_025201785.1. Taxonomy (NCBI): domain Eukaryota; kingdom Fungi; phylum Ascomycota; class Sordariomycetes; order Xylariales; family Xylariaceae; genus Xylaria; species Xylaria longipes. Next base: position 66,783 of record MU619864.1, read on the forward strand.
ATAATTTTAAAAATAAATTTATATATATTAAAATAAACTTAAAGCTAATAAGCAGTTAAAAATAAAAACTATATATATAAATATAAAAATATTAAATATTATAATAAACTATTAATAACTTTTAATAAAAAAATTTATTATTAAAAATATAAATAGTTTAATTTATATAAATTAAAAAATAATATTTATTATAAATATATTAATATATATTATAATAAAAAAATAAATTAAAATTAATAAATTAATTAAAATATAAATTATTAATTAATTAAAGCTTAAACTATTATTAAATATTTTATAAATAAAAAAATATAATATAATAATAAATATTTTTAAGTAATAATTAATTAATAAAATTATTAATAAAATTAAAATATTTATAACTAAAAGCTTTTTTAATTTAAAAGTAAAAAAGCTTAAGTTTTTAAAACTTTTTATTTAATAAAACTTTTTTTTATTATTATTTATTATTTATTAATTATTATTTATTATTTATTAAATATATATAATATTATAATTAATAATTAAAATAATAATTAAAATAATAACTATATAAAATATAAATAATTTATTAATTTTTTTTAAACAGTTAAAAAAGCTTAATAAAAAGAATAAAAATATATTAGCTATTTTTTAAACAGCTGTGTTGTTTGTTTAAAAAAAACGTAAATAAATCTTTATTAAAAAATAAAAATCAGGCTTAAATAATTAATATAATTTATTTAACTAGCTAATAATTATTATTATTATTATTATTTATATTAAATTTATTTATTAATTATTATATTATTTATATAAATTATTTTATATAAATTTAATAACTAGTTTATTTTTTATATTAATTATTAATTTAAACTTAATAAATTTAAGTTTATATAAAAATACTTAAAATTAAAATAAATATAAAACTAAAAAGGTTTAAAATAATTAATATATAAATATAAAATTAAATAAGTTTAAAATAATTAAAATATAAGTATAAAACTAAACAAGTTTAAAACAATTAATATAATTATTATGTAAATAATTTTTTTTAAATAGCTATAAAAGCTTAATAAAAAAAATAAAGATATACTAGCTATTTTTTTAAATAGCTACGCTGTTTATTTAAAAAATATATAAGTAGATTTTTATTAAAAAATAAAAATTAAGCTTAAAAATTAATATAATTTATTTAACTAGTTAATAATAATTATTATTATTATTTATATTAAATCTATTTATTAATTATTATATTATTTATATAAATTTTTTTATATAAATTTAATAATTAATTTAAATTTTTATTAATTTAAATTTTTATTAATTATTAATTTAAATTTAATAAATTTAAGTTTATATAAAAATATTTAAAATTAAAATAAATATAAAATTAAATAAGTTTAAAATAATTAAAATAATTATTATTAAAAATA
>MU619865.1:0-67741 GCA_025201785.1 Xylaria longipes
ATTTAACTATATTAGTTAGCTTAAATTTGTATGTAATTACGTACAGTTTAGCTATGTCCGTGAGGGGATGGTCCGCGACTAGGTAGGTTATCTTATCAAGAATATATAAGAACGGTACCTACCATTCCTAACGCCGAAAGACATTGCGAGTCAATATGGGCTGGATGAATCTCTCCATATAAGATTTCTCTAAGAATGCTACTTTTCGCTGGCTTTTTCACCAGATTTAAGAGAGGCAGTGGTTGTTCGCTGGTTAGTTGATATCGAAACTTGGTGCTGGCACCGAATACAGGGGCTAAAAATATCCATTGATAAACTCTGAAGAGTAGTAGGTTATTATCTTTCCAGTCCTTGAATGAGTGGAAATTTTGCGCGCCCTCTGCTTCTGCTATCAATGAATATCCATAGTAAGGTTCGGCTTCTGAAAAGCCAAGGGGCAATGCGCTGTCACTAATGCCATCGTTCTTCAAATCTTCTAGCCAAGAAAGTTGTTCCTCTGAGACTCGGGTCAACAAAACAAGAATCAAGAACAACCGCTTGCCGCTCTCAAGGACCCATGTCGCGAGGTCCTCATGATATTGTTGCTTGATCGTGGTCTCCTGGAGAGCCAACAGCACGCTCTCTTTCGTTACCAGCTCTTCCAGTTTGTCATCCGGTAGAAAACGCTCGTTGCTCATCATGCCTCCTTTCAGATAGTTTGCCCTCACATCGCTTGCTAGCTTAAGGAGCCCAGGATATCCCTTTAGGTTCTTTCGAGGAGATATAGGTCCGTCTCGTGTACTATTTTCGCCGGGGACGACCCCTGCAACAAAACCAGGGTTCTTCCTTCGAAGAAAATATGCCGTGATCATCTTTCCTGCTCTAACGAGTGAGCTGAGAACATCAACCGTCATGACACAAATCGCTTCCACATCCTGCTCAAGTGTAGTTAAGTGCGTGTAGTATAAGTTGTGGGCGATGAGCTATTGGTTGAGTTTGGAGTTTTCGAAATATGAGACGATACGAGCCTCTCAAATATGATCAGACCACAAGCGGCACGCCCTGCTATATAAAAACACACGCAACAGTCACAGTGAGCAACGCTGCAGGGGAAGGTCAAGATCACTGGGCGTGCCTGCAGTGGGCGTTCACGGCATTTGTGGCGGCTTTACTAGCCACGCCACGCGGTGCATACTTTTCGATGTTGATGGCGTTCTATCATATCTTGATACTCATAGTCATAACAATGTAAGGTGTTTTCCCACTTGCGCTAACTTTGATTCCTTCGTGGCAGTGACTAAGTGTTTCTATGATTCATCTGGCATAGTAACAAGGTAAGCCCGTTGGATGCCACAGGCCCCCTCTCCTCCCTTGCCCCCAATGTCTCACTGACCGTCGCCTCACGGGCTGCTTCTTGAATACTGCAGTACCTGGGGCCATAAGCCACATTGCCGAGCCACACACAGCCTGGGTGGGCTGTAACAGTTGTAAAATAAAGATAATTGGAAGTTTTGTTAATGCAACATAATTTCACTTTCTTTTTGTCATGCGATTTGCTGCAGCACAACAGAAGCACATCAAGTTAAAACGAACGAGTGTCTGAGTATCTACTATAAGTACTTACCTAGGTACCTAAGTATTTGCACGTTGCTCGGTTGTCTCGACCAATGAGAGGTTGGCCTACTCAGTGAACGTCGAGTAGCAAACATGGCAACATGCACAGAATAATAAACAACAGAACTCAAAAGAATAGATCGATACCTAGGTACTTAGTTACATAGATACTTCAAGTGTGTGAATATGGAGTGTTTGTGCGGCAGTATTCACGGCTCACCGCCCTCCCGTCGTCTATAAATACAGGCGATTTTCCCGGCCGTCGACTCTTCTTCCTTCCCTCTAACTCTTAACCCACGGCAATCTGAGGTTGGTAATAGTTACCAGCACCGAGTCCTGCTTGGACTCGGTGCCACCGGTATCCAGCATAAAGTTGGATACTGGTGTTTGGTAACTTTTTACCAACCTCAGATAAGCCATATTACTACACCATCAAATTACGGCGTTTTGGGCTCGGTAATTGGCTGCTGTAGTGGCCTTTTACCGAGCTCAAACGTCAAGGCCATAACGGCATAACTACAATGTCAACAGTAAGTTACCCGTGGCGCCCCTTCTACTAGCTTGTTCTCGGCCTTCATTTGCCCAACAGTAGATACCTTTATATGCGATTCTGTTCTATATACTAACTATATGTTTCTAGTTTCCACGGAGGTTGTTGTTGCTGCTGCAGCGACGGAACTTTTGAGGCAGTCCCACTGCTGCGGAACTGCTGCAGCAGTGCCACCGCAACCCCAGTCAAGCGCGAGCCTGAGGATGCTGGACCATCTAATGGCGATTCTCAAATGCTTCGATGTTGACGCCGAGGTAAGCAGCACCACTCAAGGAAAAAACAAACCCATAACTTGCTAACCATCCAATCTAGGTCAATTACGACAAGCTGGTGGAGAAGTTGAACCTGTCGCGCCGCTCGGCGCACGTAAGTAGTGCCTCAAAGGTTTCCCTCCGCTCTTGACACTAATATTGTTCAAAAGGGTGGGCGAAGATGTAATCAATTACAACCAAAATCCGCCAGACTATCCATTAAAGCAATAGTCTAAGGCAACATCATATATGCTCTACCAGCAAAACATACTTCGACATGTCCTACCTCAATACTCGCCATCAACCATGCTGAGCACGACACCTCTACAACACTCAATTCACCACATATAAAGCGTCTTCCACATCCATCAATTCACCATCATCCTTATCTCCTAAGAGATAACTACATCAGGGTACTTGGTCAAGTTCGGAAATCAATGGGCAGGATTTGGCATTCATAAGATTTGGGATCAGGCAGCCATAGTTGGAGGAGCACTGTACTCGAAGCGTGTACTCCAACCCCAAACACATCCAATCACACAATATAGCATCACCAAGTCACCTCATAAAGCCAAATTCAGTTTTGATCGTGCACTCTCGTGATATTCATGTTAATCATAACTAATCCCACGTCCCGGGACTTTCTAAATGAAACAGCAATCTCGGCACATTCGAGCCATTCGCAAACACAGACAGGCACTGCCAAACTCTATCCCGTAGACGCCACCCGCCCTGAAAACCCAACATTGTCATCTCCAGCGGTCTTTTATTCACTCTCCTTAATCCGTTTGGTGGGCTGGGCCGTGGAGGGTGTGGGGGAATGAGTGTGCACAATTCTGAAGTTACAATTCTTGCACACGGAATGCATGCACTGCCAGAAGATGCACGGGAAGCCTTTCATTTCCCCACAGTGATGGACGCAGGCTTTGCACTTTTTGACGTCGCACTTGTTCTTTTGCTCATCGTTCTGCTTTAGGTCGGTGAGGGTTGGTTCCGGGTGGTCGACAACCACTTCTACTTCGTCTGCCACAGTCGAGAGGAAGGACGGGTAAATAGGGTCGGGGGTGCTGGTGGCCTTGCTTGCAACAACGGTATTAATTGTCTGGAGACTGGTGTGTTAGCGGAATGGTCAGGTCATAGCGAGGGTTTTGTTCGTTTTGCACGCTGAATGAGGGTAAGGATAGAAATAGCGGATCATACACTTGCGCTGTTGGTAGTAACTGGAGAGGCGCTGGTGCCGGCGAGCACGATGGCGGTCAGCGCCAGAGCGGATATTGTGATCTTCATTTTGGTAGTAATAAGTGTAGAGCTTGTTATGAGACTCTGTTTGTTTGACCTTCTTGCTCGTTGGATGCTGGGAGGACGAAGAATATGTTGGTAACTGGAACTGGTTGTGACAAATGAGTATTTGTGTAGGAGAGTGTTGGGTCTTCTGGGTTAAATTTATATCACTCTCTGTTCAACGGCCACGTAGACAGAAGGCATTTTAAGGATTTGTAGGTTTTACTAGTGAGCCTTAGGCTCGACTTTGGAAGTTTATTTTAGGCTTAACATTAAAGCGCTCTTTCTTCGATGAGGCAGTTTTTCATTATATCTCTATATTGTTACCGATTATAACGCAAACTTCGCAAGGGTGTCTGTAACAGTCACCACTGTACAGTAGATCTTGAGCGATTGTAATAACGAGAGAAATAGTAATAGATGATGGGTGTTTATCGCCACATGAAGACTGCAGCTACTGCTCCTTTGTGATGCTGTCGCGCTCAAGCCTTCTAACTTAGCATAACACACTATCCTAGGTATAATCTTAATCATGACGATTAAGCTTTCACGGCTTCCGGATCCCTCTCTGAGAATTTTTCTTCTTCGAACTATCTGAAGCTACATCACACTACAAAGCATCCCAATTGGAACACCTTGGAAATCCGGCGAATCTAGTCTCACGACAGTCCCTTTCGCCACGTCCGCCCCCCTGCCCGATTTTAACTTCCGATGGCGATGATTTCCGACGCAACTTTGCAACACCTGGCCTGTTGTATAACAAATTCTAGGGCTCTGCCTACCGGGACACGACTGCGTATGTAGATCGCAAAACGCACCGACCCTTGCCGTCGGGGCAAAGCAGCCCCATTGCACACAAGTATGGAACCTGCAGCATCCCCCTTCGCTCTCGAGCCCACTACGATTGTTACTGTCCCAGAGCCTCGGATTCGGACATCCGGAGATCAGGCACTCATGTCTTGCGCAGAACGTCCCCGTCGACACCACCCCAAGCAGACACCCGTCCGAAGAACACGTATGGCAGCAACAGTAGTCCCCGATCCAGTCACCAGTGGACAAAACTTTGGACACGCAGTCCTCCGCCGCGCATATGTGGTAGCCGCAGTACCGGGATCCCTTTGAGGGAGGCATAGCGCAGTCCTCCCATTGACATACGTGCCGCCTACACCAATGTTGATCCGCTTTCTTGCCGCGAAGACACAATGGGACGCAACATTGGTGCGCTTCGCAGTAGCTGTGCTTCGTCCTGGCCTTGGAGTTACAAGAACGACATTTATGCGCAAGACAGTGCAGGGAGCCTATGGCTCGTACGTCGCTGCACAAACAGGTGCGGCAGATGTGCGATCTGCAGTACGTGGTGCCTGGAAGTCGTCGGCGATAACAGTATCCTACTTCACATTGAGAATACTCATTACAGCCATGTCGAGCTCTGGAATCCCGCTCATAGGCGAAGCGTTGAGAGGTGGACACGCTGGAGCTATCGTGTTTTTGACATCTGACTATCGCAGAATCGCAGCTGCTTTCACCCCTGGGGCATGAGAAGATACATGAGAGTGCTCTTTTCCATGGCCAATTCCAGCACGATGATAGGACTCGGCAGAACTTGCGAGACCGTGGATGGCTGGCGGAAAAACCGTTGCCGTGCTCCATGTTTATCGGCACCGCGGTGGTCGCAATCCCAAGAAGTCGGTGTGTGAACTTGCTAGCGACTACAAGGCGTTTAGGCCCAGGTAGGTTTGTTTTATGTCTTCAATGATAACTTATAATGATCGGACTTGGTGACACGGAATTCGACTGTGAGGTTGCTCGATGGCTATACTCGAAGCCAGGGAGAGGTCACTTCGGGCAACTGTTTATTTCCCACATCTAATAATGAGCTACCGTGAACGAATGACCGCATAGCGCGGTTAGGACTCGAATCTGACTTGTTGCAACTGCATACCCTAGTATACTCCAGACCCTTTACCTAGTAGTAAGTATAGTAGGTATCACGAAACCCATCCCTTGCTGGCATTCTCGCCGGATCTGCCCACTCACCACCTGCCAGTATTTCTAGGCCATGTCAAGCTCATCTAAAGAGCAAATATTAAGGTCACTATTACGTAGAGTAAATATTAAAGTTCCTTACCTCGGTATGCATCGGTTACGGACTGACGACCGTTAAGGTGCGGAGCGGTCCGTCTCCTGTCCAGGGAGGCCCGGCCAACGTCTCGCTGTGTTTAATGAAATGCACTAGATTTTGGATCTCCAATGAATAACAAAAAAAAGAAAAAAAAAAAAAAAAAGTAGTGTAGGTTTTGTAGTATTGTTTATCCTTTGTGTTGTTCTGTACAACCTACTATACCCAATACGAAGCACTTTTATATGGGAGCCAAGGTGATACGCCAGTATGGAGTATAACTCAATATGCGAGGAATTACAATGTTGACCACATACGCGTGACGCGTAAAACATAATAATGTTTGTCTAGAATCACTTTAGGTTCATGCAATTGCGCAAGCAACGCACATCAAGGCCCGCCTGGTTGAGGTTGAGCCAATCCAAGAACCTTAACCTTGTCGCCAGTCTATTTCTATCTGCCCACAGCGCGCAGAATAGTGTACTTATCCCAATGCTACGCCTCACGACCCTTCCGGGACCGGGACCCCGGGAGCTCGTCGACGCGAACCCGTTCGACCGCATCTTGGGCATCGGCTTCGTGGCCAACGGCGCCGGAGACAAGCGCAATAGGTGGGGGATGAATTTCCTCGGAAAATGTCTGATGGAGCTGCGCGAGGAGTTCCGGAGGGAGGTTGAGGCGGCGGGGGTTGAGGGTGGTGCGAGTGACGTAGTTATAATAGATTCCGTTGGGACTCATGGTATACCATTTAGGCATCGTCGGAACCAACGATTATGAATAGATCACGTAATTGTACGAGGTTAGACTACATTAGTAAAGTCGATTTGTTACGAGAGCGGCTTTAACAAACACCGCTGACTCCCGAGGTATATACTACATGATGATCCGTGGCGCGACCGACCACGGCGCCTCCTTTTTGTCTAGTTATACAAATTCCATGGGATATGATGCAAGTCGTGAAACACAACGCCTGTAATCCAATGCACAAGAGTGGTGTTTTGAGATTCCGCCCTGCTGGGAACCTCATTCGACTCCCTTCCCGCTTTCTGTTGATAGATACTGTACACTTATTAATAATCACGTATCGTATAACCACATGAGGAGAATTGAGTTATTTCGCTCCTGTTTTCTTATATGTAATCTCTGCCGCTCTTCTGCATTTCGATCAACCTCCATCCCCTCGTCTCGGGGTTGTTAACATCTTCGGGAGTGCGGGTGATGCCAATGACGTAGGTAACGAGCTGGACGCGGTCTTCCATGCCGGCGGCGAGCTCGCTCGTCTTAGCATTACGGTATACGTGAACTTCTTGAGTTCGGCAGGTGATGATGAACACGGGAATCTCACCGGGCTCGAGCATGCGAGCCTTCAGGATATCCACATGTCTGATATCTAGAATCCGTCCATCCGACTTCATACCAGCTTGTAGGTATTGTTTAGTCAGAGCTTCGTAGACGGAGTATTGGGCGGCTGAGAGCCATAGTTTGAGTGTTTCGGTATCGCCCTTGACATAAGCGTCAAGGACCTCTGGCAAAATATAATCGCGCAACTCTTGTTGAAACGGTTCGAGTTGGAAATTGGGGTCCATCGCTCTGATCTTCTTGATCACCATAGCGGTCTCGTTCTCAGCGAAAAACCCAGCCACTCGGTCAGTTATGCTTCGTGCCGTGGAAATCAAGGGGTTTTCTGATTCTTGATAAACGCTCTTCATGTTGAATACACCCTGAACAAATTTGTTTTGATCACGGAAATCGCGCCACGCCTCTTTCCAGGCGGCGTCCTTGTGTAGAGTAACATTGGTTCCGGCGCTAAAAAGCGTTAGTAAAGGGGGCCAAGGGAAGCCAGATCATACACGTACTTCGGATCCTCTACTATATCCTCAATGTTCCCATGGATGGCGGCGGCTTTCTTCTGGCGTAGCTCGCGCGCTTTCCTCCGCTCTTCCTTCTCAACCCAGCCACCATACCGTGAGCTGCTGCCATCGTCAATGACATCTTTAACGCTCTTGTAGGCTTCGGTGTCACGGATCGGCTTAGTCGCCTTGTCAAGGGCTTCTCCGGTGAAGTGGGCGCCCTTTCGGACACCTTTCATGACGTTGGTGTCCCAGGTCCAGGCTGCACCCTTTCCAACGGCGTCAGCAGAGGTCTTCAAGACTTTCCCAGCTGTCGATGAAACGGCACCGGTCGTGGACTCGTAGGCCTGTCTGGCGCGTCGGACAGATTCGCTCTCGGTGAACTGGTGGGCCGAATCGGACAACTGCTTTGTCGACTCGTTCCACTCTTTCGAAGCCTTGAATTCAGTCTGCATCGTCTCCATGAATACCTGCCAAGGGGTCTTGTCACCGTGGGGTGGAGGTGGCGGAAGATCCTCCTTTTTCTCTTCCTTCTTGCCCTGTTCTGAATCCTCGCCCTCTTGTTGCTTTTTCTGCTCTTCAGACTCCGCCTTGGCCTCTGATTCGGAGCTGGAAGCACTCTGCTCTGACTTTTCTTGAGGCTTAGATGTCTTGTCGGATTGCGCGGGTTGTTCCTGAAGCCATCGTGGTGACCCGTGGAAACCGCGCGACTGTATGGCGGCTACAGTCTCTGGGAGGAAGGGGGATCGGAGGAGAGTGATGGGAGTGGTAGAGATGCGCAAAGGTGCGGAGAGAGGAGCATCGCTTCGCGCGGAGGTGGGTGTGCTGGATATTAACCTCCTATAAGCCGGCGCTCTTCCGTATGAATGGACAGCCAGCGAAGGCGTCCTGGCGATCGAAGCGGGAGTCGTGCTCCGAGCAACATGTCGTAGAGAACTCATGTTCAGCCCAGAATTGGTGAAGCCTAGCGGCGAGACAACGGCCGCAAAAAGGATGGTTTGGGGAAATGGGGAGAAGAGACAAAGTCCTCGTCACGGGCGACCTGCTTGCTGATTGGAACTGTAGAGGTCGGGCGAGACCGGCAAATAGAAAAAAATGATCGGGGCGTGCAATCGACAAAGCACCGACCTGCTAGAATTCAGATGAGCTTCTATCTAACTAAGTAAGGTTTCTTGGCACGGAAAATGAGACCGATCCACTATATATATGCAACTATGCAGCTACCAGGGCTAGATCTAATGCAAGCCCGGGGCCTGTAGGTAGCCAATCCGAGTCTGGCTTGGCTAAAATTTCCAACATGCGAACATGGATTGATTGGTAGAGTATCTGTATCTATCTAGATAGGTGCTGCTTCGCCGTGACACCTGCGTTCAGATACCTACTACCTTGGGTGGACTTGGATCATTACGAGACCATTCGCAGTACTCTCGCGATCTAACTGAGGACAAGCCCTCCATCCCCAGGGGCTGGAACGAACATCTATCCGTGCGCAGACGTCGATGCCTCGAAGATGACCCCATCGACAACTCGCCTGCTGGTGAAGACCACCTCGAAGCTCTCCTCCCTATCCATTCGCCCTAATCAACAACCCGTAAGGACTTTCTCGCAGACATGCCTCCGCCAGCAAGATGAAAAGCCGCCAGCCGCCAGGCAATCGCTCCTCAGCAGACTGTCGGCCAATGCACAGTCGCGGACCGCATCACCCCGTCAAACCAGCATGGCAGATGTCCAGAAAGTGTTAGCGACCAAGACAATCTCACGGGCGATGGGCCCTAACGGCGGCAACTCGATCCTCGGCGACTCGGAGGGCACGAGGGAGGACTGGGGCCCGGACTACGAGCCATTCCACTTTCACATCTACGCGCACAAGCACAACACCCACATCACCGTCACGAAGCCGAACCGGAACGCCATCGTCTCCATGTCCGCCGGCAACATCGGCTTTAAAAAGTCGAAGCGCGGAACCTACGATGCCGCCTACCAGCTCTGCGCCTACGTCCTCGACAAGCTGAATCAGGGCGGCTGGCACCGCAAGATCACCTCTCTCGAGGTCGTGCTCCGGGGCTACGGCACTGGCCGCGAGGCCGCTACAAAGGTGCTGCTGGGCAACGAGGGACGCCTGCTGCGACCGTTCATCAAGAAGGTGTCTGATGGTACGAGGTTGAAGTTTGGTGGTACGAGGAGTCCCAGGCCCAGAAGATTGGGTTAGAGCGTGGCTGTTAATTCACGAAGTATGGAGGAGACGAGCGGACAACCAATACGACCTTAAGATCTGTACCATATGTTCTAGTCATCAAGCATGTATAATTCCCTGTACAATTCGAATCCAATCCAGTCGTGGCATGCAAACCGAGTTATCAAAGTGAAAGGAGTGAACACAATGCTACCTATCATGCGCCCCAGGAAATGAAAATGAAAACTGGTATCTATCAGACGGACAACCATTCCGCGACGCCTATGCATCAACCCACTCTCCCATCGCCGAAACGCCACAATATGACATAAACCGAAAAAGGAGAGCTGTGAGAACCACGCCTGCGTAGATCCTCAATCACCTCCCCGAAGCAGGGGCTCTCTCCGCAGCGGGCAAGCGCCTACCACTGGAATCTCGAAGCGTGCTCTTCCCCCTTGATTTGTTGCTTCGCCTGTACTCCTGATCAGAGTCAGAGTCGTCGTCATGACTGTGCGACGATGTCGCCAAGGTTCTCCGACTTTCGGATCGGAGCATCCTCGAGCCCTCATGGGCGTCGGTGTCGCTATCATCGCCCAGCAACTCGCCGTCAGCTGTTTCATAATCCGGAGCCTCGATCCAGTCGCGGGGTACGACGCAAGGGAGCGCGACACCAATGCTGGCAGCACGGTTTAGCCAGGCAGGGCCAGGCCGCCCCGTCAGCTTCTGGCAGAGATAGCTGGTGAAGTGGTTGCAGTTGCGGGTGAGGATGTTGTAGGCGGAGCCGTCGAACTCGGCCGAGGCTCGCTGAATGATGGAGTCGATCTCGGCCTGGGTGGCGAACGTAAAGCCCTGTAGGATCTCGGCTCGAAACGTGCCGCCCGGTGGTTCGGTTTTGGGCTGGGTCCAGTACACACCCGTCACGCCCGGCCTGTCGTGTCCTCCGTATGCGTATTCTTTGCCGTTTATGACCACGCCGGAATGGAGGAGGGAGGTGCCGACGGTCCATAGGACAGAAGAGAGGCGGCCCGGCTATAATACACATGATTAGTTAGGATGCGTTCAGATACAACACTATGGTCTACAGCTATGCGAGTTGGAAGAAGTGACATACGGAAAGAAGATCGTAGACGTTGATGACAATTTCGGTCCTTGTCAAGGATAAAGTCGACCTATGCGACTGCCTTGAGGTTCTGCTAGATGAGGATTTCTTGGACGACATGGTGGCGACGCAAAGGTGTAGATTGGTTTGGTCAGATGTCGAACACGGCGGAATGGAGTTCGGCGGAGCGAGGGGCTTCGGTGGTTATTATGAGGGAGTGCTGAGAAGAGTGCCTAGTCAAAGGAACCCGGCGCTATTGTTAGGCAGACTGAGGGCTTGAAATAAAGCTAGTTGATATGAAGACAATCACAGAGACAAGTAGTACTAGGTAGATATAAGTAGACTACAGAGGTAGACAAGGTAGTGTTTGTTGCACACGTAGTTGAAAGAACTTGTATTCATTGGCTACAACACGGGAATGCATGTGCTCATCCCTCAACTCGATTTACGACAGTCGTCCTTTTGACTTGGCACAGAGGCGAGAGCAGACGGGGCTGCCTAGCTGGGGCAAGGCCTCATGTTTCAGATGCTTCAGTGCCTGAGCCGCTAAAAGCACTTGCCCAGGCAGGTGGTTCTGGGGGTGGGCTAGAACCCCAGCAAAAGACCCCAGGTTGGGGCTTGGCTCGAGGCTGAAAGTGGGGCCGAGGTAGACCTCACACCGACGGGATCATCCAATAGAGTGATTTACTCATGTATACAAATATGTACTCTTACAGGCCTAGAAGATGCATTGAGCGAGACAAGTCGGAAAACCTCTGCTCCCGACGTCACTTGGCACTTGGAAACCACCCGGCGGGGCAGCGTCGACGAACTGGGAAATCCAATTTCTGGGAATCCACTTTGCGCCTCAATTTTTTTTTCTTTCTCCCTCTGCCCCTCATGCAAAAAGGCTGCGTTGGAACACAACAGAACCCAATCCAACCTCTACCTCCATCTTCACCTCCAACTCCTCCTTCCCTCACAAGGTCTGTCTTCGACCACATTCCGAAGCAAAAAACCTGGTCATTGACTCGAACAAACGGTATCTTGTTTGTTTGACGAGGCCTTGAGGCTGGTCCACAGCCGAAATCCTCCACCACGTCTCCCTCTACCTTCATTCCTCTCCCCTTCGTTTCTCTCTCCCGCCTTTTTCGACCTATCGCAGCTAGCTCTGCGTTTCCCTCCCTGTCCATCTCTGCTCCAGTGCCTAGTTGCACCACCATATACATCACCACTCGTACCTACGCTAAGCGACGTTCAGCCCCCAAAATGCCTCCCAAGAAAGGTGCGGTCGAGGAGAAGGTCCTTCTGGGCCGTCCTGGCAACAACTTGAAGGCTGGTATCGTCGGGCTTGCCAACGTGGGCAAATCTACCCTGTTCCAGGCCATCACCAAGTGCAGCCTTGGCAACCCCGCTGTAAGCCTCCTGCTGCTTTACGCGTTTGCTTCGCCTCTGACATGGGTATGAGTAGAACTTCCCTTACGCCACTATTGATCCTGAAGAGTCTCGTGTCATCGTGCCAGATGAGCGCTACGACTGGTTGTGCTCAAAGTACAACCCCAAGTCCCGTGTGCCAGCTCACTTGACCGTCTACGATATTGCTGGTCTTACCAGAGGTGCTTCTACTGGTGCTGGTCTCGGTAACGCTTTCTTATCGCACATTCGCGCCGTCGATGCCATCTTCCAGGTCGTTCGGTGCTTTGATGACGCTGAGATCATTCACGTCGAAGGTGACGTCAACCCTGTCAGAGATCTAGACATTATCGCAGAGGAGCTGCGGACAAAAGATATCGAGTTTACGGAGAAGGCGATAGAGAACCAGAAGAAAAAGACACGTGTTGGTGGTCAAAGTCTGGAAGTGAAGAAAGCCAAGGAAGAGGAGGCTACTATGGACAAGGTCCTTGCCTGGTTGAATGACGGCAAGGATGTCCGAAAGGGCAACTGGTCAACCAAGGAGGTAAGACTGCAATTTTATTTGCTTGCTATCCACCATTCCACCTTTTATGATGACAAAGGGCCATAGCGCCTGATCTAATCCCAGCTCTTCGAGTGCCTCAATTATACAACGCAGAGTGCGCACTGAGATCAAAAACATGCTCTGATTTTTTATTTACATTCTCTTTCATATGGCATAAACACAGCATGGAGAATATGTGCTAATCCATGTGAACAGGTCGAGGTTATCAACACCTTGTTTTTGCTCTCCGCAAAGCCAGTTGTATATCTTGTTAATCTTTCAGAGAAGGATTATACACGAAAGAAGAATAAGCATCTCGCCAAGATTGCAGAGTGGATGAAAGAACATGCTGCTGGCGACCCTATTCTTCCCATCTCTGTCTGCTTCGAAGAGCGTCTGACACATTTTGAAACGGACGCGGAAGCCGAAGAAGAATGCAAAAAGTGTGGGATTGAGTCCGCTCTCCCCAAAATTGTTACAACTATGAGGAAAGCGTTGCACCTGCGTAGTTTCTTCACTGTTGGAACCGATGAGGTCCGACAATGGACCATTAGAGAAGGCACTAAAGCACCACAGGCCGCTGGTGTGATTCACACAGACTTCGAGAAGACGTTCATTCAGGCTATCGTCTATAACTATAGTATGCTAAAGGAGCTTGGCGATGAGTCCGAAGTTAAAGCCAAGGGTAAGATCATGACAAAAGGCAAAGATTATGTAGTCGAGGATGGTGACATACTACTGATTAAGGCTGGTGCCGCCAAGGGTTAAGGTATCAACCACCCAGCTCAGACTTCATAGAAATGATGCTTTCGTCATAGTCTTACGATAGACAATCTACCAAAGAATTCTGAGACGACCACATTTCGAATTAATCGAATTGTATATGCGGGCGATAATATGGTCTGTCTGGCCAGCTAGACATTAGTCCGGCATGTTCTAGTGACATTGTAGCTAATATGCCACCTAGTTGTGGACTATGAGACATAACTGGAATGGTTCTGCATGGAGACAAAGCAGGTACTGCCATTCCATGAAACGTTGAAAGCAGGTATCTACAATGGTTATTGTCTCAGACAAAAAGGCCTGAAACCATAGGACAAGGCCAAACGCCGGAACCAGCAAGTACTAATGTCAAAGACTATATCAGCCAGCACGACTCCCACCATGATAGAGATCTTCACACCTCGTTTTAGCAATCACCTGTCAACTTACAGCGTGCTGTAAGATGGGAACCCATCCGCTGAGATCAAATTTCTGTTGACCGAGTTAGTCATTTGTTTAATGAAATCTTGCGAAGCAGTCAATTATGGCGCCAATAAAAAGACCGGCCCGGAATCAAAAGAGCAAGAGCGCCTCAAAGCGAGCACGTTTAGACGCCAATGCCTCCTCAAAGAAGAGAAATGTGGAAGCGCCACCAAGAACCTCAAGGGGGATCAGGACGAGGAGTAGTGGCCCGGCGATCATGGACGTCTACTCGCCGAACATCAGCACCAGCGAGTTCGACGACCTCACCGAGGACGAGGAGAAACCTCCAAAGAAGCTCGGCTTGTCACTGCTCGATGACTCGGCGGATGATGATGACGATGATGGCAAGATTAAGAATTCTGGGTCGACCAAGCCCGCGTCTACTAGCGACGGCAAGTCGATGCGACAGATACGCGCGGCTAGACGGGTTGCTGAGAGATCTCATGCGGTGGATCTTACGGATGATGAGGAGGAACGGGTTGTGAGCGTCGTGGCGGATCCTGGTCCGTCTAGGTCGGCGGCTATCGACGGCAAGTTACCGCGGGAGCTGCGTGCGGCTAGGCGGCGTGCTGAGAGAGCTCATCAGGTGGATCTTACCGATGATGAGGAAGAACAGGTCGCAGACGCCAAGATGGATAACCAAGAGGGAGAGTTTGATTCGAACTCGGGTCCCAAAGGTGGCAATGGTGTTCAGAATCCGTGGCCGCATGGGAAGAACCAGATGAAAAGTCAAAGTCCCCTCAAGAAAAAGAGCTCGGGTTTGGACCTCCTTGGCGACGATGAAGTCGAAGACGAAGACGTCGAGGACGAACCGGTAGTAGATGGCGATGTGGAAATCCAGGAGTCTCCAGAGGTGGTAGAATTGGATTCAGACGCAGATGCCGAGGGCGAACCTGATGTGGAGGAGCCGGTAGCAAGCGTTGAGGTGGAAAGCCAAGACGTTTCAGAGAATGCGTCGCCAGAGCCCAGCGCGAGTGCCGGAAGCGAGGCCGTCAATAAGCCCGTGCAACTTGCGGACATCGACTTTACCACTGGCGCTGCAGCCCGGTACATTCAGTTTATGAAGCGGCGGGGACACCCGGCTTCGTCGCTCTTCGATTCCAGGCAGGCGTCTGCCGAGCGTCAGCTTTCCTCATCGTCCTCATCCTCATCGTCATCGTCATCGTCTTCGTCTTCGTCAACTTCCGAGGACTCGGAGTTATCCTCGACGTCAGGAGAGCAGGACAGCGACAGCGACAGCGACAGCGATAGCGAAACTGGGCCAGAGGAGCCGAGTGACGTAGAATCTGCAGATGTGCCCTCCGTGAATGGTGAGGCCCGGGACCGTGACGAGGACGACATCTACGACAATGAAGACAACAATGACGGAAACTACGGCGATGACGACGGCGGGGCCTTGGCCAAGGACAGGAGTTCGGGGGAGAATTTCGATGGAGCCTTTGTGAACGGAGACTCATGGAGAGGCTACGGGGATGCCGGATTGCAAAACGACCCTGACGATATTACTAACGGTACCGTTGATATCCACAATACCAACATCGACGATGGCAAAACTGACAGCATCAGCGACCTCAACAACTCATACCTCGTCTACCGACGCGACAAGACAATAGACAGCCTGCTCAGCGGGCACCTAAGGACGATCGCGCGGGCGCTGAACTTCATGGCGCGGGCGCGGGCGAGCGGGATCGAGGTCGGGGATTTCGAGTCCCTGGCGGCCGTGGAGCCCAAGAAGTGGGCCGAGCTCGTCGACGCGCCCGACTACGCCGCCGACGTCGTGGTCAAGAGCCTGCTGGAGCTGTCGATCTGGGATATATGCCTCCTCTCCGAGCGCGCTAGGGCCCTCCAGAGCGAGATGGAGGCGTTGGGGGTCGTCATTTGATTAAGGAAAGGATGGACAGAGAGAGAAATATGTAAAATAGGGAGGGGGGGGAGGGAGAGAGAGAGAGCTGCGCGAGTGGCAGATTCAGCTGGCTTGGTGCGGGGGACGGCTTACTGTCACTTTTGAAGTTGTACCAAAAGTCGTAATATTTACGTAGCGTGGGTTATTGAAAGCAAGATAATGCGTTTTCTCTATGAAGATTCATACTCTACGATTGATTGATTATAGGGAATCTTGGTTAATACATTCAGTGAATTGAAGGAGTCTCCTAGAAGTTAGAATGCGTAAAGCGCCCGGGCTGATGATCTCTACTTCTGCAGTGGGTTTGTTTCGACTGTGTCTGCCCCAGACGAATGACGAAAGATGTAGGTCAAGACAGCAAGTCTCGGTGCTAGATGCACAAGCTCACATCACACATACCGTCCCATCTCGACTTGGTATTAGCCCAGCAAAGCGCAAGGGATATAGGTAACTTGCGGAGATGCTTTAGTAGTTGTTTTAGCTTGATATTTCCTTGTGAAGTCGTACATGTATCATAAGGACGAAATTGGCTGTCGTCATTACCAGACGTAGCCTCGCGCCGATAATCTCAGCTTGCCCCCTTAGAACAAGTTTGGGATTGTGCATGGACTGCAGTTGGTAACTTTTCGCTTCACCACGCGGCTCACGTCGTCAGTGCGCATATTCGTTCCTCTTGCAATGATGTATCTCGTCCCTCCATCTTCATTTTCGTGGTTCCGTGTGCATCAATATCACTCTCCATACCGTTTCGCACGTACTTTGCCAAGCCTCGTTCTACGTGTCGGTATTGTTGAGTAGTCTGGCGACCCATTTGAGCCCTTCAAACAGAAGCACGCCTCCCCTAGTCAAGGTGTTCATGGCTGCAACTCCATAACCGCCACCTCCAGCACTCTGCAGAAAAGCGAAAGGGGAGCGAGCTGCTACTGGGCCTAGTACAGACTGCGCGGCTGATGCTGTGGTGCCTAGGTATAGCGTTAGAGTTTTGAGCCGATGAAGACGTTGACCACACTCACCTGGTCCGATCACTGTTCCAAAGCCCAGCAAGTTCAAAGCTGGCCCCCAAACTAGTCCAGGAGCCATCAAGATTCCCACCTTGGCAACATCCCATGCAGCCCTAAGTATTGTTCCACCGGGATCCGTATGGAGATTTTCTTCTAATTGTGCGACCCATGCTCTGGAATTTCTAACGATACCTCTTACCGCGTTCAAGATGTCATTGGCAGCAATGTTCAAGTGGAACTCGGGCGCTCCGAAAATAGTTGGCCAGCGAGGTCCTGGGGCGTTGTCGTTACCCTTGAAGATACCATCTGTATCCCTTTTCGCAATATTGAGATGAAAATCCGGTGCCTCGAAGACCGTTGGCCAGCGCGGACCTGGAGCATTGTCTTCGGGTTTGAAAGCTTCCCTAATGTCTCTCTTCGCGATATTCAGATGGAATTCAGGCGCTTCGAAGAACGATGGCCAACGCGGGCCTGCGACGCCAGGGGGCAAGCTCCCAGCGCATATGGTGAAATGGATCGCGAAGGCTAAAAATAGCATTGCCAAATGAGTCGCGAGCGCCATTGACGCTGATTGTGATGTCCGTGACGTTGACATTGCTGTTTGCAAGCTGGGAAATAATGAACTGACATGCACGCGGCGGGCTGGTCGATGTTGTTGTCGGTGAGATCTTATCGAAGCTATCTGTAGGTATTCCAAGGTTTATTGGAAAGCGTAGCTTTACTAGAATTATGTATTGATAGAATTTTAAAAAAGCATAGCTTGAGAAGTTTACACCGTGACCCTCGAAAGTTTAAATCCTCTCTGCAGCACGCTAATTAATCAAACCTTAATAAAGGCATTAACCACAACGTATTCGCACTAAAATCAACTGTATAGCTTGCGTACTGCAATAGTAAACACGGTCACTAACGGCTACCTAGGTACTATTTAAATACAAATACAAGGCTTAAGAAAACAAGACGAATCTACTCCCAGGGCGTCTCCCACCAGGGCGTCTCCCCCTACTAAATACAAAGTCTAGAATTTAAATCGAAGTGCCTTGCACTTTGATCTACAGCGTGTTCAAAATAGAGAGCCTTCGCCGGCAAAGGTTTCCATTTTAGTGACGACTTGCTTGGCACTACCGGGTCTTGTTACATGTTCTTGCGTGTATGTGGAAGTTGTTGCAACGGACAGTGCAGATAAACATCCCTCGCGGCGGCTGCCGTGTACGTAGTCAGCTCCACCCATCCTACAACATTGACACAGCCTACATTGAAACATGTATCGAAGTAAGCTGTTTATTCAAATTTAACAGAGTATCCGCATGCTACCCAGCTTGAGAGTGCTAAAAACCGCGTCGCGGTTTTTGGTACCTGTAGCAACCATCTTGAGTCTCCTTTAAAACCTAGTAGTACTTAGTTACGTAGTTATACAACGTCAGGTAAATACCCAGTGTTATAGAAAGTATATTTAAAAGTTGAAAACATCCCACTATATCCCAAGGCTTGGTAGTATGTTGATTTGTCCAAAAAGGCCACTTATTATACTTATTTTACTTTATTAGTCTTAGATTATCCTTTTATATACCCTTGATTAACACTAGAAGTTTATAATTAAAGTAAAACAAAAAGAATTAACTTGTAAAAATTTCCTACTGCTTGTTTTACTAGCTTAATTAAAAGATTTCTTAAATAGTATAGTAAAAATATATAGCGTTTGTAGCCATTAACCCCGTACTTGAGGTAGGTTAGTAAGCACATGTTATTGCGTAAGGTCTTTAAAACCATTTTCGTAAATTAATCCCGAGTAGGCCTTGTACCTTGTGACAGTGGGCCAGCTCAGTGGCAAGGAAGTAGGTTAGATGACTGGTTTGGTCAAAGCAACCACGGAATCGTGGTCCATCGCAGGAGCGGTAGCCCGTTAGCGTGAACGAAACCACATAGCAGATGGGTGCGTTTTGATAATAGCTTTATGTTAACTCGAAGCGACAGTCTGATTCGTGTATCAGTATGCAGTAGGTATTCTTGAGAAGGGCAGTGGCCTTCGGATTGGTTCCGTTCACAGTTACTGGTTTGGTACCGGCATTTCTTCCCCTATTCTTGCAGCTTGGGCAGATCCGCATTCCTACATTGCACTGCCGACTGCGTGAACATTGCCGAACTTGCCTATAGCGTTGAGCGATTAAGGGGTTAAGAGCTTAACTGTACTTTTACGGCGATTAAATGTGCTGTGATAACGCGCTTTTGCTTGGACTGCCCTGATTCGGCCAGAGACCAACCTCTGACCCGATTCATGCATAAGACTGTACAGGCGGAAAGGTCCCTGGTTTGATTCCAAGCAACAGCAGAAGTTTAAAAGCACAGTCAGTCAGTCCACCTGCACGCGCGAAGTTGCGTTCGTGTAGCCAGAGGAAGAGTGTTAAAATACCGCTTTACCGAGAGGATCGGCAGAGCAAAGTTTTTGTTTCCATTAGATACTTTCACCAATTATAGATTGTCAGGCTGTCGCGACGAGTAGCTAACTGTGGGCAGATAATAAGCGCTGAAGAACAAGGATGCGGGCGTAATGTTGCATCTTTGCGCCACAATATGGCCGCGTCCAATCGACCCCTCCCATATGACCTGCGACCTTTTCCCACTTGCTGCCTGTTAATTTTCTGTACTCTTTTCCCCTCTACACCCATCTTTCTAGTAGGTGTTAGCATGCTTGTGGCGTGCAAGACTCGTATAACACCACTGGATTTCATGATAACAACCCGAGGTTGCTAACATTTGGAATATCCTGTTCCATTTTTCAGCGAGGTGGCTAATTCGACGATACTAAAAATTTGGCCAAGAAGTGAAGCAAAGATGGCCTGCACCAAAGATACAGTCAAAGAAAATGGCCTAAACATCTGGAGCCTGCCTGAAGCAGGATGTTCCTCGGAAGTAGAGTATGCGAATACTAAAATAAGTAAAGAGATGACGCTAATCTCCCATAGCATTATTGCCGTCCAAGGACTTGGTTCCCATCCGTTCTATACTTGGGTCAGAAAGGTCCCAAGATCAGGTAGCTCCACGTCGCAGGCGCGACAGCGTCGGGGACTCTTCTCGCAAAAGAACAAAGATAGAGGCGATGAAGGGAGCTCAGAGGTGATGTGGCTTCGAGATCTACTTCCGTCAGAATTAAAGAATACACGAATTGCCACATATAGTTATCAGTCTGACTGGAGGGACCGCGAAGTCAAGACTACCTTGAGACAGTGTTCTGAACAATTCCTGAACATCTTACTCCAAAACAGAGACTGCGACGAGGTCGGTGTTCAGTGGGATTGGCGAATATTAAACTAGTCGATTGTATCACTAAATCTTACAATAGGAACGTCACCGGCCAATTGTCCTGATTGGGCACAGTCTTGGAGGCCTCGTTATCCAACAAGTCTGGCTAGCCTCGTCCGTAAAGCCGTATAATGCATGCTAATCTGATATAGGCACTTAATATTGCTGTCCACGGCGATGACTATGCTGATATACGCCATTCTGTGATAGGCGTTATCTTCCTAGGAGCGCCGTTCCGGGGGAGTGAGCTGGCAGTGTACGGCAAGTGGTATGCTAAAGCTGCTGGGTTCGATCACACACTATTAGGCCTACTAGAGAAGGATAACTCATACTTACATGGCCTCTCTCGCGACTTCTGGGCTAGCTATGGGAAACGGGATATTGTGTGCTTCTACGAGAACAGAGACGCGGAGTATGGGCCGTGGAAGCCTCGCGTTAGTTTACCTTCAAACCATTCCCCCCCTAATCTGCTAACAGGATGTAGGTCGTGGATGCCCAGTCGGCTAGCATCCAAGGAAAGAGAATGATATACATGGACACTGACCATTCCGGGTTGAACAAGTTTAATGGAGCCGATGATGAGAATTATATGCTGTTGTTACCGGAAATACGAAGGATGGTTAAAGGTGCATCGTCTGCAATGGCTGATCGGCAGCAGAATACGACAGTACCGACTGAGTTAGCTATACGACATGACCAAGTCAACCAGAAACGTCACTGGATTGTCCCCTTTGGCCGGAACGAGTACTTCATTGGGCGTGAGTCGATTCTTGAAAGGCTTCTCGCAAGGATACCACCAAGCGTACAAGAGAACAACTGCCAACGAACTGCTATCGAAGGCCTTGGAGGAATTGGGAAGACACAGATCGCCCTTGAGGCAGCTTTCCGGGTCCGTGACAAGCACCCGGACTGCGCTATCTTCTGGGTTCCTGCCGTGGATGTCACTAGTTTTGAGAACGCCTACCGCAAAATCGGCCAAGTGCTTAAAGTGAACGGAATTGACGAAGACAAAACCGACGTCAAGTTACCCGTCAGAGAAGCCTTAGACTGCGAAAGTGCGGGCAAGTGGCTCTTAATCATTGATAATGCCGATGATACAGAGATATTCTTTGGCAACGCAGGTCTCTCCAACTATCTCCCATATAGTCACAAAGGCTCCATCTTGTTCACGACGCGAGATCATAAAGCTACGGTAGACCTATCCTCAACTTCTATCCCTATTACAAAATTGGAGAGAGGCGAATCCCATAAGCTCTTGGAAACAAGCTTGGATAAGCATCAGCTGCAGAATACGGAGGACACAACAAGATTGCTGGACTTCTTGGAGGACCTGCCGCTCGCTATCAAGCAGGCGTCAGCATTTATGGTGAAGGAGGCGGTATCGACCACGGATTACCTCGAGTTTTGCCAGTCGAGTGAAGAGGAGGTGATCACTCTTCTTAGCGAAAATTTTAGAGACCTCCATCGCTATGAGGAGATTCCAAACCCAGTTGTTAAGGCTTTCCGCATCTCCTTCGAGAGGATTTCCAAGTGCGACCCGTTAGCGGCAGACTATTTAAGATTCATTTCTTTCCTGGCGGAGAAAGCCATACCACGGTCGCTTCTACCGCCGGCCGGAAAACTCGAGGCAACAAAAGCGATTGGCACCTTGAAAGGATACGCATTCATTACCGAGCAGGAAGAAGGAGGCATAATTATATGACATCCATCGGCTGGTTCAGTTATCGATGTTAAACTGGTTGACAAACACAGGAGGTCGCCAACAATGGTCCACCAGGGTGTTTAAGCATCTGGCCAACGTGATTCCTTGGGCCGAACATACGAATAAAAGTATATGGATGGGATACCTCCCGCACGTGCAAAATCTAGCAAAGTTCTCAGAGGATGCTAACGATATCACGGCCAAAGAGAATCTGCTCCATAAGTTAGGGAGATGTTTGCTGTTTCTTGGAAGATACGAAGAGGCGGAAGATATGCTTAGGAAGGCACTGGAACTAGGCGGGGATGTGCAAGGAGAATTGGTTCCGAATAGACTGGAGGTAATGGGCGACCTTGGGTATGCTCTGAATACTCTGCATCGGTACGAAGAAGCCGAAAAAATACTGTGGGAGGTAGTTGAACTGAAGAAGGCGGCGGGCGAAATAGATTACCATACACGGACGAGCATGAAACTCCTTGCAGATACACTCGCCAACCAGAAGAATTTTGAGGAATCAGAGAACATGTGTTGGCAAGTACTTGAGCTGATTAGGGAGACACTGGGCACAAGGCAACGCGTTAACAGCCACCCCGATACCAGTCGTACAAGCGTGGACAACAACGCTGCACTTCTGTTTTATGAGCAAGCGGAGGACCTGCATCAGCAAGCTCAACAAAGACAGGATGAGCTAGGCGAAGAGATTGTGTCTCTCCTAAATGGCTTTGCGCGCACGATGTTACGCCAGGGAAGGTGCGAGGAGGCAGAGCAGGTGTTACGGCGGTCACTGCCGCTAGCGCATACATCACTAGGGGCCGAGCATCCTGTCACATGTCGTCTCATGGGTCGTCTTGGGATCTCGCTCTATCAACAAGGGAAGTCTAAGTCCAAGGAGGCAGTTGAAGTACTTCACCAAACACTAGAGCTGTTCAAAAAGGTTGGTGGCAAATTACATCCCCAAACACTCGAGATTATGCACTACCTTGGAGTCGTACTCTCTGGCCACGGTGATTCAGAAGAGGCAGTAAAGATTCTGCGTCAGACACTTGAGATGAGAGAGAGGGTGCTAGGCAAAGAAGACCCTGATACACTTGCGACTATACACTCCCTTGGGGTCGTACTCTCTCAACACGGTGATTCAGAAGAGGCAGTAAAGATTCTGCGTCAGACACTTGAGATAAGAGAGAGGGTGCTAGGCAAAGAAGACCCTGATACACTCAACACGAGTGAATGGGTCGAATATTTACTCATGAAAGAAACCTCTGATACAGAGTCCTAATTAGACACGGTGGGAACATGTAATTTGTAGGAACATCGGCCTGTACATTTATTTAGCGTAGAATTAGACATGGGAGAATTCTGTATAGAGAACTCGGACAATGTAACGAATCTTCATCTTCTTGTCAGGTGCGTCTAACGTGTTTCAACTCGTCGCGGTTAGTACTTCTTCGTCATCAGCAAGGTCGGACGGCGACGGCCAGCTATTGTTGACGCTATAGACAATTGCGTCTCACTTGTCATCATTGCGGTACTAAGTGGTCTTTACGAGGATAACTGGCTGGATCATTGAGCTGCTAGCTGGGTGTTTATAGCAATTACGTTCATCTTCATCTTGTTCCTTGGCGTCCCATACTCGCCGTTGGAATGGGCTTTGCCTATAGAGGTTTCCCCCACTGTAGTTCGTCCCGAGGACATCGCACTCTCTAATCCAGTCAATGGCTTTCTCTCATAGACGCAGCCGGTTTTAGAGCGTATATATTCTTTAAGTCATTATGTAGAGGCGTGATTTTATGTGCTATATTCTTGCTTCCGGACACGATAGTCAAGACACCAGAGGAAATGGATGTCGTTTTTAACGATACGAATAAGCGAGAGAACTAGAAGTTTCACCAGAGCAAACACGGCTCCAAATTTTGACATCATATAAATATTCACCTTTATATATCACCTTTGTTTGTGTAAATCATATAGGAACATATTATGAAACGCACATTTTCTTTAGTTAGGAGTATGTTGAGAGTAAGGAAGGCCAAGAAGGCACCAAATGTACTGCGAAAGGGCACAAGGCACCCCATTAGACGTACAAGAAGGTCGTGCCGCCCGGAAAGGAAAAGAAGAAAAGGGTTTAGGCATAGTCGGAAGGTATTCGTTAAATATAATTTCCTTGAACAGATTCGATTTCATATTAGCAAGTAATAGCTAAGTCATTTCGAAATGTTTATATGAACCATCTGTCCCACCTGTCTTTTGAAAAAGTCTCATCGGGGATCACGACGATATTTTCTCTCTCGTCCTTTTCCTTCCCTGCGATGAGCTGCTTACAGGAAGGTTATCGTCCTCGAGACCAGGCAGTTCTCGATCGTCCGCAGCCGTCTCTATCCACTGCTGTAGCCTTCGCGGAGGACCTGGTGCTCGGTGCTTCGCCTCGTCGAACTCATTTATTCTCGTGGCCGAGCTTTTATAAATAACAGCTGAGTAAAACATGTGGTCGGAATCGTAATTAGCCCATTCTACTTTGTATTCCAGATCGCGTCCGAGTAAGTACGAAGACAGGGTCTTGCTCGTTTCCCGCTCTGAAACCTCATCGGTTTCGATAGGAGTCGCTAAAGGGGTTACCTAGCCTAGTAGCTTTCCAAAGCTAGTTGACGGAGAGGCATCGGACGTGGGACATATTTGATCATTCCTCGTCATACATAACAAAGACCTGTACCAGGAGAGGGACCCTGGCAACGGAGCTACGTCATGCGCTATAGTTTGCTAATCCGCACTAAACCATTCTTTAGTGCATTGCGATTTCACCGCTTTCCTCTACCGCCCGCGAGCAACTACCTAACTACCTAGGTAGTTCGTACCCAGGTAGCACTCTATTTGAAATGCATTATTAATCATCAACACAACCTTGAACTGACTAATACAAGTCGTAGGTACTTATGCAAAGTTGATTTGTAACAACCTTGGAATGCTAACACTAACACCTATAGCTGGTCTGCTTGTTTCACCATATTATAGGTATACCTATATTAAAATGAATAGATCTATCAGACATAGAATTCCAAGAAAAGCTAGCATAACTGTTCGTTGCAACTCATACAGTACTACCTATTATATTTTAACGACGCAATGTCTTTTGCCAAGATCATACTTATCGTGGGCGCTGGGCCACGATTGGGCCGAGGAATCGCATCAAGATTCCGTGATGGTGGTTACAAGGTTGCACTCGCAGCGCGAAGCCTTACCACCGGTCTTTCGGCGGAGGGGACGCTGGAAATAAAGATCGATCTAGCGGATCCAACATCTGTACCTCAAATCTTCGAGACGGTACAGCAATTCTGGGGGTTTCCGAGCGTTGTTGTCTATAATGGTATGTGCATCTTTGCAATTATATCTCAACAAGGAGCTTGGACTAACAAATCGTTGGAGGTGCCAACCGACTCCTGACTCCCCCAGAGGATCCATTCTCAGCGTCCTTGGAAACCATTAATGCATCCCGCACAGTCGGCTTTGATAGCGCGTACATCACCGCTCAAGAAGCTCTGCGGGGCTTTAAACAACTGCCTAGCTCTATGCCAAAGGCCTTCATATACACGGGAAACACTCTCAATCAGATTGCGATACCAGGGGTGATGCCATTTGCTCTTGGCAAAGTATCCGCAGCGATGATGATTGAATATGCCGCCAATGCGTATGGAAGAAACGGATTCAGGTAAGTCGGACGTGGCGTAATAATCCTAAGCCTTATTTAGAATGATTGTTGATTCACTATAGATTCTATTACGCGGATGAGCGGCTCGAAGACGGGCGACCTGCCGGCGAAAGTCTTGGTGGAGCGGCACATGCAAATATGTATTGGGAATTGGTACACGAAAAGGAGCAATCCAAATGGCTAGTAACATTCACGAAAGAGGGCGGTAGAAGGGAATTCATTGGAGTAGATTTCGATGGCTACACTCGTGAAGACCACTTCTCAAATTCGAAGAAGCCTTCATAGGAGTGGCTTGTCCTGAGGTTCAGGTCCCTTTCCCTATTACTTGTTTATCGTTCTTATGGGATAGGATCAAAGCATTAATAAACCGGAGCACCAGCGGTTAGCACTCGAAAGCGGCCGGAAAAGATGGGCTGGTAAAACCTGCCATACCATTCTGTCATGTCACTAGCTATAGATGGAACATCAAATGAGTGAGCCTGCAGCTGAGCCTGTTCCAGAGCCGCTAAGAATCCAGTTTTGACAAGCACGAAGAATTGTTTTCCGTGACCTGCAAGAAGTAATCTAGTTATACTGGACTTTTACAACATCTCCATTCTTGTCTTCTTAAACACCACCTCCAGAGATCTCAGTGCGGATAACCAATGAGGCAACGGTAATTATATGAGGACAACCATTACTGGATTCCTGAGCCCGATATCCTGCTCACCATAGATCATGTGTGATATAGATGCACAATCGAAGGAACCATATGGTATTTTTAGAGAAGACCACATTTTGTGTTTGTAGATGTGAAAGATCCAAGGTTAGCCAGACCCAGCTCTCATATTTCTAAGCCTTCATCAATTCGATTGCTAGAACATAGTTCATCGGCGTCTAATTACGTAACTCAAGCTCGGCTAGGGTTCACTCATTACGATAACGCTCTTCGATAATAAGTCTTTCGATTTAATCGTCACTGAGCTTGCTGCAACCTGCTTTGGGGAGATTTGGAGGGTGGCCATGGTTTCTTCATATTTGGTGATCATGTATAGCATGTCGAGAACGTTGGCGGCGCGACTCATTAATGAACTAGCAACCCGGCTCGCTCTACCTGACCCGGCTGGGTACGACAGCGGCAGCAGATCATGCTGGTATCAAGATGTGGAATTGATCTTGGCAGGATTGATTGGGCTACAGACTAATTGGACAGGTTAGAATTGATCAGACAGCAAAGTTATGAATATGCCGAAAGGTATGCTCGACCAAGTCTGCTATGTCTCGGCGCCCTCCGATATTACCGAATGGGTGCTTAATTAATCCCATCACATTGCTTGCCTGCGCCTCACAACTAGTCTTGGGGACTATGAAAAGATGCATTTAGATAATACGTAGGGGTAATGTAATCTTTCAACCCTAGGCAGTGACTCAAATTAAGATTTAAATTGCGGTTGAATGATAGTGTTCGACCAGATATAACCACTCTATTCCTGATCATATTGTTAATATAGCAATCTTTATGACTTAGAGTCACTAATGTTGTAGGTCTCGTCACTAGCTTTAGAGCATTCTAGGATTTCTCGACTTCATACAGCCACTCAGTTGGTCGGTGTCTTCAGTGGCAGGGAGAAAACTCTGATAGCATTAAGCTAGATATTCACTAGAGCAGGCCAATTGGCAATAACACAAAGCAGGCAATTTACATTTTTACTGCAGTGGTGTATACGAAGATCGTCGAGTGAGAATGCGGAAGATGACAACCAGGGGTATAAAGGTTAGAAGAACAGGAGGAACATTGGCCATTCACATCGCTGCAACCTCCTTGCCTACATTCCTCTTCACGTGCCAAAAATATGTCATTGCTTTATAATCCCGTATAACTAACGGAGCCTCCATTATATAGGGTCTCTGTACGGGCATGTAAAAGCGTGTGACTGTCACGAGGCACACATCAAAGAGACTTCTGTATATAGCCGGAATAGTCCACGAAGATGGTTCCAGAGACCTTCGCACAACAATAACTGTCTCTTGACTACCTAAAGTATAGAGCCCCTGACAATGAACAGACCTATCTCGAATGCCAGGGTAGAAAAAGACTCCTTAGGCTGCAAGTGGAAGTCTATCGAATTCAAAAAATTATGGAGCTTTCGCCGTAATCCGACAGATATTGACTGATTATTCGAGAGTGCCTCAAGTAGTTGGCAGTTGGAAAGATAGTCGGAAAGATCGTCGGAAAGATAGTCAGAGTTAGTATAGGAACCCAATCACAGAACACTGCAGTTACTGACATTCACATCTGTCTACACATTATAAGAAATCTTCAACACAGCTCTAGAGAGATCCGGTTTTGATTTGACGCAAGTAGGAGAAGATGATATAGTGTGTCTCTTGATGACGCTAGCACATCTCGTGTCTTAAGATTCCAGACCGGAAGTGGCGGCACTTTATATCATTTCATTGGTACGTACGTCCACGGGATGGCGCAGGTCGAAGTTCGAGACCTAGGTCTGATGAAGGAGGTGGTTAAACATGTGTGAGCCCTGCTTCTTCCATGTAGGTTGAAAAGGGAGTGAGGCCGTGATTGTGGTAGAGCCAGCCAATGATATCAACAGTAGAGCTACATTGTTCGCTACATGTGCCTAATTTTACTCGTGGAAGATGTCCTAACAAGCCACTATCGTTATATGGGCCCCATGACCAACCTTGGTTTCAAAATCTTGGTGCGGTATCATATTTCTACAGCCGATTTTGTAAGTCTGCCTAAGATGAGAGGGTGGAGAAAAGGCGGTACGTGGCTTTTTTCAGGATTCGGAGACAGGTATCGGTACCGAGACATCGATTACAAGTGTGATTTGGCGGGGTCAAAGCACCAATGGCATAACATAACGCCGGTGGCGTGGCTACTACTTGTGCTGATTATGATACTGTACCAATGTAAAGTTCAAGGTATGCAAATCGTCAAAGATCAAGAGGTAATGAACCAATTGCGTAGATAGGGTGGGGAATAAATGGCTTACGAGCTTCCCCAAAAGATGCCACAGCTCACACGCATTCTTTGGGACGAGTGAGCTTAATTGGGGTTATCGGCCGGGAGGAGTGATACGAAAAGGATGCTGATAATGGTGGCGGAAACATTAAAAAGAACCCATCTCACCGATTTGGTTCATCCCCGAATCACACTTTACTTCGGTCGTGCAGCAATTATGGGACCAGTAGTCATGGTGATCGTCAGATAGGAACCTGCTTATCATAGACATAGTCTTGACGAGTTCAATTAGTAAAACGAGAAGGGCGGGATTAGCAAATTGAAAATGGTTATGGCTGTAACTGAAGAGTATCAAAAAGCATAGAGAATCATAGCTTGAAAGTTGTAAGATAAGAGTGCGGAGTCATCACACCGGTAAGAAAGGACATCGGGGGATAATCATGGACCTAGAACAAAGTGATGTGCTGTGATTGGCACTTTTCAGGTTGTCATGGAAGCTAGCTTCTCTCCGGATTCAATTGATGACCACCAACACGAACGACCCAACTAATCCATCAGGGTTCCATGCCGCACAAGCAACGTAGTCAGCTCTACCCAGGATGCCACATGGTTGCAGTGAGGCGCAGGGCTGGTGCCACATTTTGAGATTCGCGAATCAGCCGAGACGTTGTCATTAGCTCAGCATAGAGAAAACTGCATACAAATGTCCATGTACAAGCATCTATGTACATCGTAGCCAATTTTGGCCATGTTCGGGTCGGCCGGCGGCTTGATAAGTTAGATTGTAGGTCAAGTCACTACTGGTTCATAAATCCGTTAGGGATAAATAGGTCATGATTGCCGCGTCATTGGCATTCGGTGTGATGATGCTTACTATATAGATGGAGGAGACCCTGAAGGATCGAGAAGGTCATTCCGAGTAGACCGAGAGATTTCCAAGCATTCAGACCGCTCCTGGATTTGGCCTGGCAGAAGAGATACGGATGGTGCCGGTGACGAAAGAAACACGCAGAACGACTCCGAGATAGGGAGCACACAAGCTTACTTCGACCACGGTTGGACGAGTTAAATCTAGTATTCAAGATGATAAGTCACCACCTGACCCCACGACCTGAAACCAATTGTCACAATCTGTACAGCATAAGGCACGAGACGTACGTGTATATAGCGAGACATTTCCGCCTTAGTCGCAGTCAATAAAGCTGGATGCCACGTTCATATGCCTCCTACTTTGCGAAAATCACCCCTAGTAATCTGGTGCTTCAATCTGCTCTCTATTTGTTGTCTGTATTAAGCCATCTCTCCATATGTTAGCATCGGGTTATCTTACCGGTTAACATTTAACATCCACATCGTCCATAAACTGAGATACAAGATACATTGGACGTTGCAAAATGACGGCCTCCAATTCTAACCCCTATCTCACTCCTCCATCTCACAATACTGTCATTGTTAGGCCACTGATAGCCACCACGTCGCATGAGCGTGAGAAGATTCTCCAAGATGTCGAGTATAACGTATTCGCCTTTCCTGCTGGTCTTGTCACCTGTGATTTCCTCTCAGATTCGGGTACCTCGGCAATGACAGACCTGCAATGGGCCGCATGTGAGAAGATTTCAAGTTAATATTCTTAGTCTATTGGATTTCCTGCCGCCTTCAGCATTCGTACATGTTTCTATTTTGGCGGCTTCGTCATCAGGGGATGGAAGAAGTAGAGGTTTGAGTTTGAGTTTGATTGCCCACAACACGTCTAATGATGTAGAAACCAGCTAATATTTTATAGTGATAAGAGCTGATGAAAGCTACGGACGTAACTGGGGGTACTATTGCCTGTTAGACGCCTTTCGCGATACATTTGAGCGCGGCTATAATCACAGACAATATGCCTTTCGTAACATTCTTACTGGAATGGCCGATGGCGATTTCTATCGTAAAGAGCTTCTGCTGCCGTTCGAAGGCGGCTTCGTAAATGGAGGGCCTCGTCAGCTTGAACACCCCAACTTCTTTATTGTCCCACAGGGCCGCTGTGCCGAGTTCCTATTATTTTCGACTCTTCGAGAAATGATCCCAGAGATGCCACGGGGGACCCTTGTCCAACCACCAATCGTCATAAGCAACGGCTTCTTCGATACAACGGCAGCCAGTACGTATTCTGCTCCCACATGCTCATGCTTCCAACCACTTAGCAATGAGTCGAAATTTACTATAAGCGGCAAATTCTAACACAAGTTCTTATAGATGCCACGGCTTCAGGGTTCGAAATCCATAATTTCGTTCAAACTGTACCGAAAAGAAATCTCCCCGAAAGACTGAACCCCTTCCTAGGCAACCTGAATGTGGCCGCAGCGGAATCTTTCATAGATAGGCACCCAGGGCAGGTGAAGTTGATCCTGATCACAATTACAAACAACTGGGCTGCGGCACAGCCTGTATCAATGGCAAATATTAAGGAAACAGCCGAGCTAGCGAAGCGTAAAGGGGTGCCCTTATTCTTCGACGCCTGTCGATTTGCAGAAAACTCTTGGTTTATTCGTAACTCCGAAGATGGATATACCGACACGCCAATTGTCGACATTGTACGGGAAATGTTTTCTTATGTAGACGGGTTTACTATCAGTTTGAAGAAGGACGGCCTCTCTAATATGGGAGGTGTCCTATGTTTCCGAGACAGGTCGCTTTTCGCCCAGCAATATGAAGGTATAGGACATCGCTTGAAGCAGCGACAAATACTGTGTTATGGAAACGACTCATATGGAGGTAGTAAGTGCACATGGAAAGAAGCTGAATAATCTGTCAGGACTGACAACAGTTCCAGTGAGCGGTCGCGATTTAATGACAGCTGTTGTCGGTTTGTACGAAGTTACAAAAGAGAGTTACCTCCGCAGCCGCGTTTCTCAAGTCCAGTCTTTTGCCCAGAAGCTGAGTGCTAGCAACTTGCCAGTGTTTTTACCCGCTGGGGGGCATGCAGTCTACCTAGACATGGACGAATTCTTTTACGGCTGTGATAGACAACTGGACGACTTTCCATCGGTGGGCTTCACCCTAGAACTTCTCAAGGAATACGGGATACGAGCCTTTGAATCCGGCCCCTTCGCGTGGGAATGGGACAAGAAATCTCCCGAGGAGCGCAAAAAAATACCAAATCTAGTCCGGTTTGCCTTGCCGCGACACGTTCTTTCGGATGCGCATATCAATTACACAGTGGCGGCCATCAAGGCACTTTACGACCGCAGACACACCCTACCGAATGTCAAGGTTACCAGAGGCCAGGATATGGTGCTTCGACATTTCTCATGTGGAATGAAACCTGTCCCGGTGGACTGCAACATTGCAGGAACGTATCTCAATGAGGCTAGACGCCAAATATCTCACCTTTCTCGAGCTATTGGGCAAGACGGGGTGTCAAAGACAAAGTTACTTAACGCTCTTCTCCTATTAGCCGATGAATGGGGGGAGACAATGGTCCCGCAATCTATCGATCAATCCTCTTGGGTTTCTTCCGTGAGCAACGACCATTCGCCTTTTGAGTACTCAGTTCTGTTGAATCAAGCGACCGGCGAAGCGGAACTGCGGCTCCTGATTGAAGCTCAGTCGGAAAGTCACACCCAGTCACAGCTTCAACAAAGGGCATTGCATCTGAATGAAGCTATTCTGATGAGACACGGTACAACTGTTTCGCTGGACAGGTTTGAACTGGTTCAGGGTATTCTTATGCCAAAAGAACCGGAAGGGAACTTTGCTGCATGGCATAGCTGCGCAGTAAGCAAGGCCGGTCCTAAGTGGAAGATTTATCTTAACCCCTGTGCATCGGGGAAACACAATGCCCTGTTATCATCCCGTGCAGCATTTGAACGTCTAGGCATGGCCAGTGAATGGGACCTGGTGGAGAGGACTATGACTCCTACCGACTCGATTGCGTATATTTCCCTCGACCTAACTGCTGACCAGGCCAACGCCCGTGTCGGAGTGTACATTTCTCATGGGGTGGCGTCCGCAGGTGAAATCGCACGTAAGCACGAGGCGATCTGCTCGCATACGTGCGCGTTCGAGATTCAACGGTTCTGCGAGTCCATGGCTGGCTCCCTTGGGCCCTATACGGGGAAGCCTCTCTTGTCCAGCTTTGCCTTCACGAGCAATCCCAGAGGTCGATGTGTAGGCACGATACACTTCCCAGTCGGCGCCTATGCCAATAACGACAGCGAAATTCAAGAGCGCGTCGAACGCTACATGCTGGCGAAATCGGTGCCGTCTATTTTCGCAGAACGCTACAGGAAGGCAGTCAGTGCGGTGCAACGTAGGCCGCTGGCTCAAAGATCCGGGTTACATACCTGGGTGAGCTTAAAGCAGTCCGCAGATGGTGCGCTGTCAAACGCCTTCCACCTTTCAGCAGAACTCTTCGCGGGTACAGATACAAGCAATGGGTAAATAGTATATACGAATTCGTGAATGAGGTGATCGTTGCAGATGAGGGTACAACTCTTGAACCATCTGGATTAAGCGGGCACAGGTTATTCGAGAAGCTAGATATGTGGTTATAAAGAGCTGCAAGCAGTGTTTGACCATTGATAGAGTACCTTTGATGTGTATGAGCAAGCTAGCCGGCCAATGACTCATTGGGACGACGCCAAGCACACGAGTATTGTGATTTTATAGGCCACGAAGCTTTCCCCTAACTGCTTTCAGTAGAGTAGACTATTTCTCAAACTACATTCATACCCGTGTTTACACACTTAAGTTCTCACATCCTGGTTCAAAGCCGTGATTATTCTACATTTCCGCGATGGCTCAACCGAGAACTGAAGACCCGCCATTCAATTCAACCCGCTACCTTCCCACAAATGAAGCTTACGACAGATGGGCAAAAGTCTACGACAACGATGGCAACTTCTTGCAGGCACTTGACAATCTAGAACTTAAAGCGCTTTTCCCACGTTTTCTGACATCGATTAAGTCACCTAAACCCTGGCGAGTTGTGGACTTGGGCTGCGGTACTGGCCGCAACACGGCGCTTCTTCTCGGGATTCCCAACAGCGAGGTCATTGCCTTGGATTCCAGCAAAGGCATGTTGGATGTAGCGAAAAATCGGCTTGCGGAGGGGCAGCCCAATCTTCGCTTCGACATTTTCGACATGCTGGCCGCCTCTTCACCTCCAGCATCTGTGGCGCGTCACATGGTGGATGCCATAATCAGCACGCTAGTCGTCGAACACATACCGCTGCCTACGTTTTTTGCGCACGTTGCACAGCTTCTTCGCACTGGCGGCGTGCTTCTCTTGACCAACATGCACTCTGACATGGGCGGGATCTCACAAGCTGGGTTCGTGGACACGGCTACAGGCGAGAAGATACGGCCAAAAAGCTACGCGCACACTGTCGAGGAAGTGGTACTACAGGCGCGGAAACATGGGCTGGAGGTTGAGCCTGACGAGAAAGGAACAGGGATCATAGAGAGGGCTGTCAATGAGAATATGGTGGAAAAACTCGGACTTAGAAGTGGGAAGTGGGTTGGTATTAGATGTTGGTTTGGCGGGATTTTTCGCAGGGTAGATTCGTAGACGTGTAACACACTTTATACCAGGCGTTATTCCTTGCTGTGCTCGAGCCTAACCGATGTCCTCCCCTCACCCTTGCTTCTATGACTTAGTCTATACAAAGGCGAGCTCATAGAATTGTTTATTTCCACCTAAATGAAGTCGCGCAACTGGAAGCAGTTTTGCAGCAACCTCACGCGTGATATTGGATATGTGGTTACTGTCAACGTTCGATCAGGTAGCTTACTCGTCCGTCTTCCTTGATATTCGCTACATACATGCCGGAATTTGTGCTTGCCGCAAACGTAAAACTAGTATCTAGAGAGATACGGAAACCGGCACGAGAACAGCTTCCCGACGACTAGTAACCGGCCATTATCTTCTCGAACGACGATTGGCACACGGGAACCTTTGAAGAGAAAGATATGATCTCCCACGTTTGATGCGATTGGTACGAGGCCAATCAACCCCAGCTCGCTAGTTCTGATCATTCGTCGTTTGAATAGACGGCGGCGATTGATGAAGTAATCTGCGGTAAGCTTTTTCATGAACACGAGGCGTTCCCCCCCAAGCTGTGGAAACACACGACACGCCTGATCGAGAAAAGAGGCTACTACGCTCAGTACGAAGGCCAGTAACATCCATATCAGTGTAAAGATGCGTTTTCTTCTTAAAAGGCGAAGCAGACGCACACCGGTCATGTAAAGCGGCTGCAATTTCTTTTCCAAGTCAGGAGGGGTTTTCCCCAAGTAGATCGTTCTCCAGTAAACTTCGAGTATGGTTTCGCTAGTTAGCGAGTACAGAGAATCACTCCCGTGGGAGTAGACGTCTACGACACGACGCTCCCAGTCATCGTAGATGTAGTCATCCTGAGTGAAGTCGACGAATTCTTCCATATAGCCACCGACCTTGGCAATGCTGTCTAGCCGGTAGCCCTCGACATCCAGTAGACCCATGCCGCCTTGCTCATCGCGGACGGAGGCGTCCCATGAGATATACTCGCCACACGACTTGAAAGGGCCGTAATCAGCAAGCCGCGTTGTGTCTGAAGACTCGGAGACGAGAGCTCGTGAGGTTTGCCAATGAGGTACCCAGGAGGCAGTTCCACTGTCGCCGGCTCCGTTCCGAGTTTGGGTCAGCTCTACTCCATGGTCAATGTCTCCTAGAATGTCCAAATTACCGTCTTCCTTCAGTACTTTTACAGCCACCGAGCGAAAAAAGTCACTGGTATCCTGGCTATAATCAATTCTGATGTTCAGGCGGCTGCTAGTCATTCCTATCACGCCTATGACGTTATCCTTCGGCTCAGTGGCTTGAGAACAGTTGTGCCGCGATAAGAGTTTGGACAATGCAAGACGCCGAGCATGACCGTGGTCCACAGCTGACCGGGTCCGCTCGATCAACTGGCCAAGCTCTAGAGCTGATGGTATCGTCCTCGTGTACGCCGCTAAATCGGGTATGTGACGCATAACAGCAGCCAGGTCATCCCAAGTTAGCATTACAGAAGAAGTGCCGCACAAGACCTGCGTCTCGCACGCCATGACGACTTCCTGAACTATCCACATACGGCGAAAGTAGGGCCTCTCGAACAATTCGCTCAATGCATTGTAACTTGGGTCATGGCTTGGTGGTAATCCAAGAAGAGTGCGGTCCTTCTGCAGCAGGCTGACTACCTCCTGCCCAGCATCAAGAGGAGTAGGAACATTCGTATCATCTTGATGTAGCTGTCGTCGGTGTCGCAATACCTTCGCAAGTCGTTCAAGCAGCGCAATGGCGCTGTGGCTATTGCCCTCGTCACCGCCCAGCCATATGATCACCCGTTGGGCCCCCTGATAGACCTCCTTCATCAGAAGTACTTGGTCCGTCTTCTCCGGCGTATTTTTCTGGTCGATGCATACAGCATCTGCCCATATAAAACGGTCATCGTCTGGCAATCTCAGCCTAGCAATCGCAAGAAAAAGATTGTTCGTGACTAGCAGCCGCTTCGATCCGCAGTAAATAACGCATTCGGCTTCCTGGCCACCCCATGTATAAGACAATGCATCATAAACTGGAGCATTCGATAAGGATGTGTGTGTATAATCTCGCAAGACAGAGGTGAGAGGGGGTCTTTCGAAGGAAGCAACTTTATTAAGCGAATCATTGCTCTGCTGTTGTATAGTGATCCATGCCGATAGTACGTCTCTTTTTCAACTTTCGGAAGTGATCTGTCTAGTATCGCGCTGGCAAGGGGTTCCTTTCTAACAGTGCCATACGTCCAATTAGGTGTCGCATTGTGGAATACTGCTAGCTAGCTGAGTATTTTGCCCCCTCGGTTGAATAAGTCCTCATATAAGACTATGGAGCATAATAATGACTGCCAATAGACGTATAACCTCCCAAATACTGAGTCGGGATGAATGGGAAGTCTGGATAAACGAGCGAATTGCACAGAAATAAAGGAGACGCCCACATTGATGAGGATGACTGAGAAACCCCTGCTAAAACTGGTGTCTTTATTTGCGATCGGCAACTGTCTCTGCACAGCTTGGAAAAAAAACACCAAGGTCCAGTATACCAGCCAAACTGAAGAACTATCAGGTTTCCTAAAGACAATGTCGACTAATTTGACGAGCAACATAACCGCGTGGCATGAAGCGACGCTCAATTTCGCTAACCTATCTAGACTGTCGCTATTAAATTCGGCATGCAGGCGGCGTCGGACTCGAGGCCCGCGGACGACAGCCAAGACCAGAGTAATGAACGATGTAGTCATCATCCAGTCTGGGTCGCAGGCCAAAATGGATTTGGTGGTAGTGGTAGGAACCGAACTATCCATGGCTAAAGATCATTTGCCGGTTGGGTGACAACTTTTGTAGAGATCGCAGAGATGACCTTGTAGGGGCTAATCAGATAAGGAGCGTGCGGGGAAATTACAGTAAAGATTTGTTTCAAGCTGGGGATGCTCCGTACAATACAAGACGTTTTCGAACCTTGGCTATAGGATCTGCTAGGAATCTACTGAAATGCTAAGTCTGCCTAGCTTATCAGAAGCGAACGAAAGACCGATCTAAGTAGCCTATCAGGGCGGTGCAAGTCATCAGGCAATCTTGAGGCAATTTTCAGGCAACTTTGAGGCAACCAAGGAAGGCCGCGTAGATGTACGGGCGGATACTCAAGTCCTGTGAAGTACTTCGTACAGCACAGCTCGGCTGAACGTTGGCAATGGTATTCAATATGCGGTCCTTCGGGAATGATTGGGCGAACATAGCGAGATGTATTTGGCCAATTGGTAATATCACAGACGTCGTTCACTACGCACACCACATTGCCGACCGTCATGCAGAGCAGCCCTCGCCCAATGCAACCGTCGACTGATTCGAATCAGGGACAAGAAGAGAACGCGCGGGCGCTTTTTACAATGTTCCAATATGAGGAACTCGGTACGAGAGGCTGTGCTGACTCATCGTGGCGGTGCGGCGGTGATTGGAAGCTTATAACGTACCCTGTCGATGGCTGTACCTGTTTCGGGAGCTCTTGCCAGCATACGATTCGCCCGCGATCAGCTGGAGTTGGTCAGGCAGGCAGACAGCCCAGAGACCTCAAGCGGAAGCTGGAGTATTCAATGCCAAGGGTTCGGGCCGACCCACTGTTGGTCGCTTGGGGTTGACTTGCTGACGATGCTTTATCACGTTCGCGAGACAAAGGACATCAAGATATACGTCGGTAGACAAGCAAGACAAGCAAGACAAGTAGATAGGTAGCGTGTAGGTCCGCGTAGGTACCTAAGTAGGTAGGTATGGAGGCGCTGGATCTGAACCTGTGTGTGGTGCTCAACAAAGGAAAGGCAGTCAACGTTATCGGACATGCGTGGTCCAAATGCAGGCTTGACAGGAGCCGTCTTGCAGGTAGCTATGGAAACGCTTGTTAGGAGATACAGGAAGCTCGGATGGGGATTAACATGTGCGGCCAAGATCAAGCTAATGCCAACCAGCCAAACAACAGGTGAACGACATGGACTAGGTGGCGTAAGAAGTTGTCGAGACTTTGAATTTGGGTGACAATATGTAGAGACGTTGGGTAGCCTCACAACAAGGGCCACGTGGCAGTGCTGACTAGTTTGGAATCCTACAACAGCAACATCGATGCCTACGCATTCAGCCTTGTCGACAATTATCTATAGCTTTGTGATTCTTAAATAGTCTGTATGTTATCGTGTAAACTGTGAGCTAGATTTTGGTATTTGTAATATCTCCATTCGAGAGCATCATGAAGTCGTCAAAATATGAATACGCAGCGCTCGATTTAAACAGCCTGGATGTTCGCCTGCTTACCTTGCTGCCCGGGAATGTTGACGATGATATCCAAGTAACGATAGAGCATGTCTCATTACTACCACCGAACGAACACACACGCCCCAAAATCACTATTCAGGAGCTGCAAAAGACCCTTCCACCGAACTGGGAAGTTCTAAAAACCATCGAAGGAAAATTCATATTTTCCCTCGAAGGTCGCAAGGACGAGAGCGGCAACGATGTGACATCGTGGACGCACCCTGACCCAGACTTTGATCATTCTTTGTATCAAGCCTCTCTCCAGGGTTCGGAATCGGATCATAAACCCAAATACGACGCCCTGTCGTACACCTGGGGCTCCCCAGAGAACCTCAAAACAATCTGGGTAGGTAGTCCACCGACAGCAACACTGCAAATCACTCAGAATCTCGCGCGCGCACTGCAATACCTGCGCTACGTCAGCGAACCCCGAACGATATGGATCGACGCCATCTGCATCAACCAGGACGACGACAGCGAACGAAACGAGCAAGTGCGACGCATGGCCGACATCTACAAGTGGGCGGAGCACGTCGTCGTCTGGCTGGGGACGCCTGCGGCCGGCAGCAAGCACGCCATGGAGACGCTGCAGCACATCGGCGAGCAGGTCGAAATTACCTCGGACCACTTCCACTTGCGCGCCCCGGCCTGCGCCGAGCCGAACTGGTTCTGGTTCTGGGCCCAGCTGCCGTACGGCGAGAGCACCTGGGAAGCCATCAACGAGCTGCTGTCGCGGTCGTGGTTTTCGCGCCTGTGGATATTCCAGGAAATCCAGCTCGCCGATCCGTCCCGTGCCGTCGTGCAGTGTGGAGAGCAGACCGTGGCGTGGTATCCATTTCGAAGAGCGTTGCTAAATCTGAGGTATAAGCGGCGCCAGCCTCTCCCGCAGCTCCAGGAGACATTGGTCAGCTTGATGTCGCTGTCCAGATATGTGGTTGGCCAGAACTTTCTGGCTCTCGTTCGCAGAGCACGGTGGCGAGGCTGCTCCGATGCCCGGGACAAGGTGTACGGTCTGTTGGGCGTGTGTTCGCCCGCGCTAGCGCGCAAAATCACGCCGAAGTACTCGCAGTCTGTTGGATCTCTGTATCGAGACACCTTCCTCGTCTACCTCGAGCACTCGCGGCGACTGGAGATGCTTGAGGACTGCGAGTTTGGAGTCAGTGCGATCGATGCGCCGTCTTGGGTGCCGGACTGGTCTGTGGAACAGCGCCTAGAGAGGATGTTCGCAGAATGCTCTGCGAGCGGGACGTCTTGTGCGGAGGCCAAGTATATCGCGCCCGGGCTGCTGGAGGTGACGGGGGTGACGTGCGGTGAGGTCGGTGAGATGAAAAGCCCAATGGCGTGGGAGAGTCCACAGGGGCCGCCGTATCGCGAGCTGGTGGAGTGGGTGCGCAGTTGCCAGCCACAGGACGCGGCGCACAAGAAATACGTGACTGGCGAGACCTTGCAGGAAGCGTATGTAACGGCCATTTGCCTGGGCCAGACAAGGGAACGTGTGCCAGAATCACGGTATCCCTTTGCGAAGGAGTGGAAAGAGATATTGTTGCCCGACGATCTCGCCGGCAGTGCGGACGTCCTAGGTGGCGCCCACATCCATGTGAGAACCGTCATTCGGCACCTGAAAGGTATGGCTTTTGTCACCACGTCCCAGGGCCGTGTCGGGCTTGCTCCAGCGGCTACAAGGTTAGGAGACATGACTGCTGTGATTCTGGGCTGCAGCACACCCATGATTCTCCGACCAGTGAACAGTAACACTGGCTTCCAAGTAATCGGAGCTTGCTACATCCACGGCCTGATGGACGCCGAGGCTCTGCTTGGGCAACTCCCGGAGCCGTGGAGATTTCAAGCGGCGCAGGATGCCAGCGGGGTCAAAATACCATCCTACCTAAATTCGAGTACTGGTGAGGTGACAGAACAAGACGCACGGCTTGAGGAGACGTCGGAGTGGGAGCAGGTGCCGTTTAATCGTACCCCAGATGATCCATTTATTTGTACGCGGTTTCGAAACAGAAACAGTGGGCAGCGCATTCATTGGGATCCGCGGCTGTGTGTAGCGGCGTTGAAGGAGCGCGGCGTGGATCTGCGAACATTCAAGTTAGTGTGAGGAGTCTGGTTTTGAGACAATACAATGTTATGGTAAGTGACTCGCGACTGGTGTTTCAAGGCCACGACGATGGGCTGGGGGGGCTTCAGTTGCCTGTTCGCACTAAATATGTCTCAGATGGTGCCCGACTTAGGCAGAGAGCCAGCAAGAGTTTAAGGTAACTCTATGCTTGATTTAGTAGAATATGGGGCAAGTATCGCGCCACCTTTGGAGAGCACGGATACTGTACCGATTTATACTACCTCCCTTTAGTAATAGTGGATTCAAACAAACAGTGATGGTCGTGGTAAACACGTTCTTCCTAAGTCGTTTACCTGCGCCAGCGGACCCGAAGCTCATATACACATAGCCCTATCTCGTCTCCACGCTTGTACTCCCGCCCTCACTCAAGCCTAGACCGCAACATGCCTTCCTCAGCGGCCCTCACGATCTACCTTTTTGGTGTCACCGCGTTCTTGGCCGGCGTCTCGTCACTGATCGACCCGTCCTCGTCGGCTTCGCAGCTCAACTTCCCTCTCGCCTGCACGCCCGTGGCTCGAGGCAATGGGCTCGCTGCCATCGCGATGGGGTTGTACTATACCTTGGCAGCGTATCAAGAAAACACCACGTTCTTTGTCGCCACTGTGCCTATGCGGTTACTCACTACTGCGGTCTTCTTTGCCCAAGGATGGAGCGTACCGGCGGTCTGGGAGGGCGCGGGTGCTCTCATCACAGGGATTTCACTCTTGATTCGGTGGCATAGAAGTGAAAAGAGTAAAAATAATTGAAATAATGAGGCGACGGGGATGATTCTCTCGGAATGAGCTGAGGGTTAGAAGTGAGGTATGTCGGGTCGAGTACAGTTATAGAAAAATGAGGGCGCAGTCAGTCAGGGAGTGAGACACGAAGGAGACTAAAATAAGATCGGAAAGGAGTGCTGCTTGATCAGAAAGAGGGGCTTCTGTTGCTTATTTATGAGATCGTCAAACTAATTGGCCTCTTACTCAAAAGTGTGGGAATCTAATTTGGGCTTAACAAATGGTGTTGACCATCTTGCTCTCTCTCATACCAACTCATATCCGATAAGGCCCAGACTTATGCCAATTCAGCCTCAATCACGCTCTCTAATGATGAAGGATGACACCATATCTTACAGACCTTAAAGCCAGCAGCTTGAAGGAGCTCTCTCCACCTTGCCTCTGATCGCTCGGCTGCTGATATAAGGTGCATAATGCTGATGTCTGCAACACTTTGGTACATTGTCGCGCCTGTACTCACGAGTACGCTCTCGTAAAGGAGAAGCTTTGAATAATCCTTTCTCATGGCTGCGACGATGTTGTTGAGAATGCGACCTGCATCTGAGTCGTCCCAGTCGTGGAGGATTGCATGCATAAAGTAGGCTCGGGCCCCTAAGTCAATGGAGGTATGTTAGTCACTACGACCTTCAAGTTGGTTGCGACAATGGTAGTATAAGACTATATAGAAGATAGGGTATAGATAACTGAGGATGGGAGATCGGGGCCAAGGGGCGTCTTTTACTCACCTTTT
Organism: Xylaria longipes; assembly: GCA_025201785.1. Lineage (NCBI taxonomy): Eukaryota > Fungi > Ascomycota > Sordariomycetes > Xylariales > Xylariaceae > Xylaria > Xylaria longipes. The sequence goes on from MU619865.1 coordinate 42,140, forward strand.
ACGGGCTGAGGCGTGAAAAAGTCATGGCCCATGACCTGAATCTTTTCACTTACTGTCGCCATCTCCACAACGTCAGGTGTATCTTGTAAGATGAGCTTTCCGCCAGGTAAATATGGATACCGACGTAGCAGACGCTCTAAATCTACAGCATGAGCACCTCCCATGTCGACTAGAAGTGCCGCTTCCCCGTTAGCGTCAAAGTCACGCATGAGGATTCTCGTGTCATAGATTTCAGTCCAGTCCAGCTTGTAAGCCGCGAGTCCGCGCATGAATCCGATGAAGCTAACTTGGTAGTCCGGATTTGCGCGGCATCGCTCGAACATACCCAGGCGGTCCGCCGTCAAGTCCATATAGCTCGTATTTCTCGCGTCTAAGGGCTCTGCGTATCCTGTCCTTGACAAGAAGCGTGGCAAATTCCGACTTGAATCCAGGCCGTGATGCGTCCTTTTGAGCGTGTATAACCGTCAGAGAAAGCGAGGGGACGCAACGAGCCTGTTACGTACCCCGACAAGATTGTTTGAGCAACAGGCTCCTCCGTTTGCCCAAGGGTATCTGAGAAGGCGGTCGCACAGTATCGATCTTCCCCAAGCTCCTGAATGACGTGCTCAGCAACCAGAAGCCGAAGCAAACGACCTTGCTCATATCATCAGTGGACAATCTCATCATTTTTACTAGAGTAAGGCACTGTAACACCTCTTAAATGGCCCTTTTTAGATCGATCACATAGTGGAATCGACTGACTTACGGAGAAGATTCAAATCACATGGTGTCCGAGCCAAAGCGTGAAGCTCCAACAACGAGATCTCACGTCGCTTGCTTGTATACCAGCTTTCCCAAATTCCGAGATCCAAAAGGACTTGTATTGCCGAGTGTACATTACCATTGATCCAAGATAGCCGCCATGCCCGCTCAAAGGGTGTCTCTAAGCGGGCGAGGAGTCGCCGCGCGGCCTCCGCAACTACTACACGATCGCCATGCCCGCTCGAATCATCTTTGTAATCGGAGACTTCAATGTTATCAAGAAGCTCAATGAGCTCTTGGGCCCTGCTAGACGGCATTATGAGGTTTGCAGATCTCAGTATGGGGGAGAGATTGCAACGACTTCCTTCATTAGCACGAATATTAATATGCTAGGTACCCTTATGGCTAGCGCCCACTAGTCTTAGGTCTAGACTCAAGATATTTTCATCCTTGAACCATGGTCCATGGCCATGACGAAGTATCGCTGCTATTGGGAAAAGGGCAGGATTGCAAGCAAGCGTGACGACCAATCCCATAGGGTCGGACCATTCAACGGCTACACAAGGGACTAATTGACGCGTTCTCGCGACTCACCGCCTTGATCTGCATTGTATTGAGCCATGGGTGATTGGTAGTATCCGCTGCTCTTGAACAACAAACGCAATCCTTCCCAATACATCTTATCTCTATCTTCTGACTTGACTATGGTGCGCCTAATTCCAACTGTTGCAGCAATAACCTTGGCCAAGGAAGTAGAATCGCGCGGAACTCTGTATCATATAGGCTCAACATAATATCGTTAAGATCGATAAGCTGAAGAAAGAGATCTAGTTCCGGTAACTCTTGATATTCTATCGTGCTGCAGCTCTCGCTGCTTTCCTGCATGCTCACTAATGCCGCATTTTCTGTGGCGCACGCTTCCAGTGCATATCTCGGATATTGCTAACGATTGCCGCACTTTGAGAGAAACTGACCCCCATTTTGAATTTTGAAACCTGATCGATTATTAGCAGAGGTCGCGAATATGTAAAATGCCGACTAACAACTCAATTAGGGGGCGTAGTAGATGCGCGTTGCTTTTGTTAGTATTACTTAGGTAATTATAGCGCCAGAGTAAGATGAAAGGTGTATAAGCATATTACTCACCTTATTTGGCTGAGTAAGTGACGTACGAAGACCTTCACAAACACAACGCGAAATTTACTAGACCAAACCTAGCAAAGAACCAGCTTCTCTTTCTCCTGTATTGGTAACATTCCATTACATTACCTAAATAGGGCGCATATATACCATATATATTTTACAATACAATAGCACCAATATTTGGTATAGGTCAACTGTTTTCACGGCCTGAATACTACTGGTGATATTTGGATGGTGACGGCGCAAAAGGAGTCTCATTAAGCAAATTCTCATGTGTAACAAGATATGTATGGCCTCGAAACAAGAAGCTAGTATATAAATGTGAGAACCCGATAGCTCTTTCTTAGCCGCAAAAGTGTAAAAGTGTAAAGAATCTCAAGTGACTAACGGAAAACGTAAGACAACCCGTCAAAGATTAAAATTAATTACCTCAGCTGCCACGGGCTTTTAGACATAATACCCCATACAAGACTTAAGAAGCTCTCCATCTATAGAGAATGATATAACTCCCATTTCTACTTTGAATCAAAAAGCAACACTGCCTCACTTTTTAAAGGATGAATACCGCGAATTTATACATGGGTTATGGCGGGGTAGCCATATCTACCAAGGGTTACCCCGCAGTTAGGACCCTTCATTTGGCCTCCTTAGGGATTGGGAAAACTCTGCAGCACATAATGGTATTAGACGATGCCAATTACCAATCCACTGGCCTCGTGGCCCAATGGCAAGGCGTCTGACTACGAGAGATTTCATAACAACACTTGATTTCTTAGAGCGATCAGGAGATTCTGGGTTCGACCCCCAGCGAGGTCAATATTTTGCTGTTTTTTTTCATATTCTACGCAGCGTTCGAACATGTACTCACTCGCAAAATGCGGGATAGGCATCTACTAGAACCGTAGAACGACCCCTACCCGACGACGTTAATACCGAACAACAACATGCTATTATTCTATTCAGATATCTTTTCTCAACTGTTTGCGGAATCAGGCACCGCCCGTACCCCAGTTGAAGCAATTCCCCGATGTACAGGCAAGATCGAACCAAGACATAACCACCGCCTCCTGGTTCTGGATGTTATGTGACACGCCTCCGGCACTATAAGCTTGGAGCCAGTCACGTTGGCCATATGTATACTTTGTCCAATTGCTGACAGGTGTGTTAACCGTCGAGCTGGTGGGCGTCTGGCTGTAGCCCAGAACAGCGTTCCATTCCTTGACCTCTTCCTCAAAGTTCTTGTAATTCAGCGTCTCATCCACGGTGCCGTGGAAAATCTGCATTTTCGGCCGCCAACCGTCATATCCGGGATAAGCCGCCTTAACCAATGCTGCCCATTCCGCTGGCGTGCGTGAGATTTTCCCCGTCGCACACGCATCACTCCAAACGCCGTATCCATTCCCAGCAAAACAGCCGAAAGGAACACCGGCAAATGCAGAGCCAGCGGCGAAGACGTCCGGATACGCCCCGATCAGCGTGCTTGTCATCATCGCGCCCGAAGAGACGCCCGTGACGAACACGCGCTTGGGGTCGCCGTTGTATTTGTTGAGTGTCCAGCGCACCATACTGACTATCCCCAAGCTATCGCCGCCCGCATCGTGCGTCAGAGTGTCGTTCGACGACACATCCCAGCACTTGTCGGCCGTGTTAGGGCTGTCTGGGTAGATGACGATAAAGCCATATTTCGACGCCATGGTCGCGTACTGCGATCCGGCGTAGCATGCTTGTGCATCGCCGTGACACCAATGTGGGTTGACGAGTACCGGGGGGTTTGCCGCAAGCTTGTCCGGCACGTAAATATAGAATCCGACGTTCCTCGGGTTTGGACCAAAGTCTTCGGTGACTTTGGTTAGCGAGGCCGCATTTGCCCCGCCTACGATGCTGGTCGCCAACAGTGCCCAAGATGCCCAGCGCATATTGATTATCCCTTGCTAATTCACAGCAAATTTTTAAATTCAAGCAATGGCTGAATAATTGATGTGTTCATGACTCAATCGAAGGATATTTATATACCCATTAGGAGGGACACTCGCTCAACAACTCCGTGGCTCTCATGATCCGCTGCGGACTGTTGTGGCGGTCGAAGACGGAGACTGGTGCTCCGTCGCCATTCTGGGCTACGGTGGGCAGGGCCGCTCCGTCTAGAGATACGTTGACTTTCAGGACAGAGCACACGATATCTAATTACTATAGAAAAATATTGAATGAGGCACCAATCGGTTTGACGCCCGGGCAGCTATTTCTCGTCATATGCCACCGCAGCGGGCAGTTACCTCTCTTCTTCGCCCAGGTGCTTAGGCAGACAAGATTTAGTTACCCAGGTTGGTGCTGTTCCAGGGACTGACCAATCGAAAATAGGCCACTTTCCTATTCAGGTATACGGGCTAATATCAGCGTGGTCGATCGCAGGATGGTGTCCTACAAACACAGCAGGATGACCTAATGGCAAGAGTTCTGGAACACGATGAGTCAGTGCTTCGTCTCTGGCTGAGTTCATGTGACGATGATAAAATTCTCGATTGGCAATACACTTGACATGAGAGCGGGAATGCCAGGTGACATCCCCTTTCTTGACTGCATTATTCGAGTGTTAAGTATTAAGGACCGCGTTGCAACCCTCGCACTCGTCCCATTCATCGGCACAGCTTTTGCCTCCGGAGCGATCTATTATTATAGGCATAGTTTGCTGAACATGGGCAAACGTAAGTAGCTTACTTAGTAAAGTCCTCATTATGTCCAAGAAGGCCACTTAAATGCTAAAAGGGATTATCGTTTACACATGGTTTCCTTCGCCTTGGTCATTTTTAGGGTGGGTGATGAGTACTGCTTATTCAACGTACGATCACAATATGCACGAATACTCCGTGCTTCACATGTATTACGCATACAGTTTTTCATTGAGCTTTTATCAATCTAACACGCTATCATTACGGTCCTTGAATCAGAGTAACTCACCCTCGTCAGCCTAAACAATGACCCTGAACTGTTCTTGTTTCAAAAGGTCTGTTAGATTGCTCCGATGCCATTCTTGCTCTTTCCAGCGATGCTAGTAGCTTCTTAGGCACATAGTGAGTCACAAGAGCACACATAGCCACGCAATCGCGTCAAAGAATTTCAGACAGCCGATGTGTTTGCTTACGGATTTTCTCGTTTGACGCATCAACCGCAATGACCAATCTTTCCTGCCCTGTCATAGCAGCCCCCGCACACCCATCTACCCGAGCCATCCTTAGCCTTCTCGAGATTGGATTTGGGGGTTTCGTGTCCGTCTTTCTCACATATGCAATGACACCAACCTGAAGAATCGTCTTTGGTGCTCGAGGCGGTGCCATTTCGCAGCTTGATAACCCTTCTAGGTTTACTGCCGCTGCCATGGGAAGTTGAAAAGGTAGGCAAAGACATGTGTAAAAGACCGTCTGTGACTTGCGGTATGAGCTTGATGGTGAATGCGATGTTTTCCTACTTGAGTTTGATGTTTTATATTCTCTTCAGGCAAGTTAGGAGAAAGGTGTTTTATGTCAGTAGCCGAGACAAGAGGTACCTTTCGACGTGAGTTGCACGAGACAGTGCCCCCGAGAGCAATTTATACCAACTTATATATGTTTGTATAAGAAAAGATATCCGCATCGCATACTGCCAAACAATTACTCTGAATGCTATCACTTTGTCGACTATGACTCACCCAGGCAATAACAATAGATTTTGGATAAACAAATTTGAAACACTGAACAGACTTCTTGTTTTCAACAACCGCAATGCCTGCTATCACCTGCAAGGCTCCTGCCAACCTGTTCCAAAAATTTGGTCAGATTTAGTTCAGTAGCAATATAACATGGTCCACGGTCTCCTGTCGTTGGTGGATAAGTATCAAGTCGATCGACGGCTATCACATGCTCAGCTACCTAAATATACTATTAGATATAGCTCCTTCTCTTCCTACACTAACCATACTAGCTATATCAGGTCAAACTAGTTGGATAAGTTGAGGAATCAATAATATCTAGCTCTAACTATTGTATCTTACTCTGAAGCAAAAACCTCTAACATGTGCAAGCAGCTTGTCTTCTTTATTAACCCTCTTAGCTTGAGGAGTCGGTATAGACAATAATAATTCGTAGTAGCCGAAAAGAGAGTTTGGATCTTTGTTGTAGGAGTGCTTGGTCAATATTAGTAGGATGTATTAAATTTACCTACATGTGGGTGGCGTATGTTACGAGTTGGGTTCGATTTCTGACAGCGCTAATATTGGTTTTCGCTCGTCGCCTAACCTCATGTGAAATATTATATGTACTGAAATGCAGACACTGTCTACTTACATACCTACCCAAACCTCCCCTATAGGTACCTAGTAGGAAGGCAGCCTACAACTCCAGACCACCACTTAATGCTCCTTCTACAGCATTTGTAGACAAGACTCTAGAACCTGGTAAATGGGGCCTATGGAAATGCAGTTGAAAAGCTATTGAATCGACAGGGTTCAAAGCGAGGTGGTCATGCTATTATAATGCTGTTGGTTGCGTCGTGCATACAGCCAGCCATAAAAACAGTGCGTGGGAGGATCACTCCGACCGCGGTCACTTCCGCCATTAAAATTACCCACGTAGAGTAAGTACTTATACTGTACACAAGTCCTAGGCTAACCGCCGAACCCCAGCTGTGGCTTGAGTGCACTGTCAGGCCAAGTAAGCAGCCAATAATACGATGTAGCATTGAGCCCAAGAAATCTGTAATGGCTGAACACTTGTTGCAGGAAGGCACCCTCCCGATAGGCTGATCTGGGTTATATATAGAGGCTCTTTGTTGTGCAGTTTCAGGTGTGGTAAGCCCCAACAATTCCAAGCATCATTGATACTTTTATGCATGTTGGTATGTAGTGCAGGTGGTAGGGATGTTTCCTCAATCTAGGTACTTTTCTTCCACAATGCTGCCTAGGAGAAGTTAAAACTGCATGAGTATGTGCAGCCCTCCCAACAAAATCACTCATAAGAAGTAAATGTCATTTCGCACCCTTTCGTATATTTGCACGAAACTCAGTTTCTGGCGCAATCACTCTACGTAGTGATACATATTAGCCTCCGCAATGGCTACAGTTTCTCTCGATCTAGAGGCTATTGAACAGCTGGGTGGAGAACGGAAAGCTCTCCTCGACACTATAGACGATCTGCGCAAGCTTGGGATTGGCCGTTTTGTAGATCTCCCCCAGATCATCGTTGTTGGGGATCAATCTTCGGGCAAATCTTCAGTGCTAGAGGCCATCTCACGAGTCCGCTTTCCTATCAAAGATGGATTATGCACTCGTTTCGCCACGGAATTAGTGCTTCGAACTGATCCGCACACCAAAATCCATGTGCAGATACAACCCGCATCTGGGTTGGCCGATATAGATTACGAATTCGACGAAACAAAGTTCGACACGGACGACCTGCCCCGTATCATCGAGGAAGCGAAAGCTCGCCTGCTTCGGAACAATGCCCGCTTCTCAGAAGATGTGTTACGCGTCGAAATACGTTCGCCAGAGGTCCCCCACCTTACGTTAGTGGATCTTCCTGGTTTCTATCATTCCGAAAGTGACGAACAACATGCCGACGGCCTACAGATCGTGGATCGTCTTGTTGAGACCTACATGGCACGGAAGAATAGCATTATTCTGGCTATCGTGTCAGCACGCAATTCATTTGTCATGCAGAAAGTACTTGCCAAAGTTAAGGGACATGATAAGAACCTGCAGCGAACACTTGGTATCGTTACGAAACCTGACGTCCTCATCCCGGACTCTGAAGACGAAGAGAAGTTCATTAGGCTCGCCAAAAACCAAGAAAAATCATACCAGCTGGCTTTGGGATGGCATGTTCTACGTAATCGTTCTGAGAAGGAAATTGCTCTGTCACCTGCAGAACGGGATTCTAAAGAGAATGAATTTTTCGACTCCGGTATCTGGTCCGCCATTCCATCCAATAATCGAGGCATCGATACACTTCGCAAAAAACTAGCTAACATACTCTTGGATCATGTTCGAAAGAACCTGGATACGCTAATTCAGGACATTCAAGATAACCTGAATAACCGTAAGAGAACTCTAGACCGCCTAGGAGGCCCAAGGTCCTCGCCATCCCAGCTCCGTGCACATCTCGATAACATAGCCTCCCAATTCCAACTTCTGTCTCTACGAGCAATTGAGGGCAATTACTCGGACGAATTCTTCGGCGGCCTATTTCCAGAGAGCCCATCTAGTTCGATAGATGACGACAGGGTCAGGAAACTTCGGGCCCTTGTGCGCGACCTAAACCGAACGTTTTCATATGTTCTAGCCACCAGAGGCTCCACTCGCGTTATTCTTCCTGATCATTCAAATGGGAGCAAATCCGATGAAGAAAACGTGGAAAGCCACAGAATCAGTTTGCCATCCTTTTTGCGCCTCTTAGAAACTCAATATCCCTTTGATGGACCCCAAAAGGTCACCCGTGACGCAATTAGGCTCGAGCTGGAGCCTCTTTCGTCTGCTAACCAGGGAACGGAATTTCCCGGGACTACCAACGATCTTCTGGCAGTAAAGTTGTTTCAGGATCAATCTCGCCCATGGGAGACAATTGCTCGCTTCCATATCGACTTTATACTCCGCGTTGTGAAGTCTTTCACTGAGAAGCTTGTGACTTATATCACCGGCCTTGACGAACGAACTTGCTCTGCAATTCTATCAAACATTATCGACCCATTCTTTGATAAACGCACATTGAAACTCGAACAGAAACTGCAGGAGCTTCTTTATCACTTTCGAAACGGCTACCCACAGCCTTCAGACGCAGAGTTCCGGGCAATCCTAGCGAGGCGCCACCAAAGGCACCTGACCGCAGAGATTTTGCAAAACTTAGTTGCCGACCGTCCAGAATTGTTCACCGAGAACGGAAAACACCAAGTTGCCGAACTTTCCGGCCGGAAGAGTGAGTTCGGCGTAGATAGCTTGATTGATAAGTCGGAGACTTACTACGAAGTAATTGTCCTTGCTCAAATGTCAGAAAACCATCTGCTCACTATTTCTAGTTATCATTACGGATATTCACTGACAATGTGATAATCTTGGCTATTGAAAACTGTCTCATCAAAGATTTACCCGCAATATTCACAACTAGCGTGGTTTCACAAATGGACGATGAAATGCTAGAGCGATTGGCGGCTGAATCTCCCGATATCCAGGTAGAACGAGCGGAGTTGGAAGTTGAATGTGAAGCGCTCCAGAAGGGCCTTGATCTCTGCAAAACATACAGAACTCGAAAGCCAACTGGTATGTGGATAACGAAGATACGCTCTAAGAACCAAGCACTTACTAACTTAGTACTACCAGATCCGTTCAAGTCTAAAGACAAACCTGCTGCGACTGGGGAAGCACCTGATTCCACCGTAAAAGCTTTCCAACAGTCGTTTGCTTCGTTATCAATGCAGAATCGCGATGGCTCGACTACGCCCACATCCTCCCTAGTTGGTGCTACTGCTACAAGTTCTAGAGCGCCTGTGTCTGGCATTATAGGGAAGGCCATCAGTGGGAACATTGCTTTTCCATCCCGTGGACCTAGCACATTGAACAGTTCTACTGCCGCACGCAGCCTGTTCGACACGTCAGCAAATACGGTCATTAACCAAACCCCTGCCCCGATACCTAGTGTATTCAGCAACTTACGTAGCACAACCGTTAATCAAGCCCCGGCTCTAGGGGCTGGCTTGTTCGGCGCTCGTACGAACGCAACTACCGACCAAAGCTCTTCCGAGTTCGGCTTATTTGGCACTCCCAAAAACACAACCACTGATAGCAACGCCGCACCCAAGTTCGGCGGACTCGGATCCGCAACTGGGCAAAGCCTTTTTGGTAGCACCACGTCCGTATCTAGTGGGTCTGGGTCCGTCACCGGGCCTGACTTATTCGGCTCCGCAACCACTTCGACAGCTAGCACCAACAACAGTTCAAAAAAGAAAAAGATTAAGGACGGCCTCGAGAGTTCAGGATCTAGTAGTAGAACGCATGGAAGTAACAATGTCTCAACACAAGGGAAACGTAAGTAATTATCTGTAGATTATCATGATGAACACTAACTTCTTCCCACCCAGAATAGTCTCTGATCAAAAACACAAGCGTCACTTCCCCAAAGCCCTTATCTATTATGAAGAACGGGAGTCATCCACGAAGGGATTCCTACAGTTGAGACATATCTGCGCGCACGAATTGCACAGGAACTTTTCTCCTGAAGAGTTGAGGTTGATGGACTGCCGTGATTGGATGGCCGGGTGGGGGCTGTGAATGGCAGCCGGGTTGGGAATCTCTGAGAGATGTCGTCAAATATGTATGTATGAATACACTGGGAAATAATTAACTAGACGAGTCCTTGATGTAAATTCTCTTATCCCCGCGCAATTCCCTGACCACTGATAACAATGAATTCTATAACGGTAAAAAGACATCCATGCCGTTATAGTTTAGCTTCTCTACCTGTACGCCTTTCCGGCAAACGAAGCGCACATGACCATGCCGAGTTTTTCAAGCCTTAACATACCTCCTTATTATCACCGCGATCATTAGTGGGCACCAATATTGACAATGACAAAGACATAACAGTGTTGCAAAAAGCTCCTATCGCTTCGCAATAACCCACAAGAAAGAAGAATCATCTACCACGTCGTCAGCGGTCTCCGCGACAACAACATCGAATCCCGCAGTTTTCATCTGCCCAAGAGTCTTCTCCGCACCCCATGCGCTCCAAAACATCCACCCCTTATCGTCTAACCACCTTTCCGCGACTGAGGACTCCTTCTCTTCCTTCGAAAAATTTGCAACGAAGTATCCACCTGGCCTGAGCCATTGTGCGATACGCTCAAGCAACGCTGTCTGTTCGGAGCGAGGAAGGTGAATAATACTGTAGAATGCGACAACCAAATCGAAAGACCCGTCGGGGAACGCAAGGCCATTCATGTCGCCTTGAATGAGCTCCAGGCGCTTTTCTACCTCATCCTCGGGTCCCTGAGTAAGATTTTCTTTCGCTAAGGCCAACTGGGTGTCGGAGAGATCGTTTGCGACTACCTTCGCCTCAGGATAGGATAGCAGCCTCTTCGTGATCGGAAGCCCGCAACCGCACCCTAGTTCGAGGAATGCTAACTTTTCTGGTCCCTTTGATTGATTTAGGCCCTCTAAAGCCTTCTCAAGATATTCAAGCCGCTCCTTGGAATGTGGAATTGTCCATTCGTTGTACGTAGATGCCACTAGAACACTCGGAGTAAGTTACCGCCGCTTTGAATGTCATTTGTGAGGGGTTCGGAAGCTTCGAGACACTGTCTTGCACTGAAAGGAAAGCTTGTGCTCTGAAAGTTGCCAAAAGGGGAAGAAATGACTCCGAGAATCACTCACTGGCATCGTATGATGCTTTCAGGCGCTCCTTCACATTCTCGGGTATCTCACGGGTTTGAGAATCCATTGTGACCGTAATGATTTCTTTCACTAAAAAATAAAAATAAAACTATGGAGAGATGTTTGATGGATGGCCAGTAGGTGTGTGTCGAATAGCACTAGCTTTGTAATTTGGCTTTTTATGCGAAAAGGTACAATGACCATCAGCTTCTTGAGACATGCTGAATAGTCGAGGAATATTTATAGGCGTAGCTTGCACGTGACCCAATCCTCCGCATATGACCCTACTTCCGATGACTCAACGCCGATAGTGCTTAGCTAACTGCAGAGTCACACCTATGGGTCTAAAATCACAGACTACATAAAACAGGCCAGGTGAAATGGATAGATGCAATAATTAGTTTTAATTAGAGGTATTGAATACTATCTAATATAGAGTCGCGAGGATAAATGACCATTGCTGGTCCCTACACTTCTCAGTGGACTTCTAAGTCGCTAAAACTTCCGGTGTTGGCAAGGGCGCAATCTTCGCTACTTGCAATAGATATGAAATGAGCTGGTGAGCATTAGAGAGTATTTATGTCGTCTTAGCGAGAGAGAGAAGTCGTGAAGCTTCTGGAATGGAAACCCGGGGTGGTAGCTCGAGGCATATTATGGATATGACGGTGTGTTTTGATAAGACGTCTCGTAATTCGATGTTTCTTCACGTTATTTCGTTGGTGGTTCGAGGTCTTGGCCTATGCATACCCTCCATCACTGCTTCTGCCTAAGGTGGCACTGCTAGCATCAGATCGCGCGTCGTCATCATCCGGTTCCGCGAGTGGGTAAGGGTGGCTGGTGACATTTTGTCCACGGGAGATCATAGAGTAGTACTTCAAGTTGCTGGTTATAGTCGGCAAACGATGGGATGTGCCATTGAATCCAATAGAGAACTTAGTCTTCTGGGATATCTCGGTCTCTCCTAACCCGTACTGGGTTACCGGATCGCTTGCAGCAAGACTATAAACGCTTTGGCCAACTGATGAAGCTATCTCATCATCCGTATTGGTGTTTCCGAGTAACGGCCATGTCATGAAATCTTCTCGGAAGGCCTTTTTGCCCTCTTGATAGCGGGCAACGATGTGGTCGGGTGGCAGAATATAGTCTACCGGGAAGTTTGTTGCCCATCCACATGAGAGAGGACCCCCAAAAAGAATGTCGATTTCTCTGTCGATTTCATCGTAGACGATCAATGAACCACTGCCAACAAGGACGTTTGAAGAATAGACGGAGTAACCTCGTCGCATACCGTTGTCTACGACTAGGTCTGCCGGTTTCCAAACCCCTTCTGAACGGAACATAAAACCATCGTCACCAAAGCCAGCAACCAGAATGGGAAAATCGCCCAATTGTGTCTGAGGTTTTCGTGTTAGCTTAATACAATAGTTTTTTTAGAGAAGACTAGAACGTACAGGTTGACTTGTGGAGTTTAGATACTCGAGAGTAGCGAGAAAAGAATCCATTGTAAACTTTTGGGAATTTGAAGACGAAGTTGGAAGTTTTCGACGAGAACAATTGATGGATGGTGGTATCAAGCTACATGCCTTTCGTGACGAGAATTGGGCTGTATATATAGAATTTGACGAAAGGTGTTCGAAATTTTGATTTGGGCAACACACAAACAATATGCAAGGCATGTCAATAGATCATAAAGATGTACAGTCTGCACCCCTTTTAAGAGGTTGCTTGGTGAAACAATACTAGCTAGCTAGGGCGCCAAGTTGGTGGTACGGTCCGCGAGGGAGGGCGGAAAGCGGCAAACAAAAAGAACGGGATCTATACGCTTAGGAATATGCGCATTAGTATGCCATATGGCTTGTTTTCAATCCACGAGTCTAGAAACTTTCCACCACGACCAATACATGCTTCCCTACTTCACGGCCCGCCACCCTTGTGCCACTGTTGGTTATACCGATCGTGAATTTTCGGCCATTACTACCTCGTATTGCAGAAAAGTTGACGGTTCACGTAAAATTAATGGTAATGGTTGATTAAAAAAACCTCAATTGAGACACCACTCATACGATACTGATTCATGTATGATATAAACAGGCGCCCCTTTTATGATGTTCAGATTGTGCTTAGTGCCCGGGGAACTTCCTAGCCTCGTAGCGGCGCGATCTTCAAATAGCTTTCAAGCCAGGAAAATTACGAAATCTGGTTCACATCTGAAAATAAGCCAGAGAAAAACATATTTAACTGTCTAACTATTAGACCCTTATTTACGATTTAGCTATAGACATGGATGGAAATAGCGTTCCTAGGAGAAAAGCTATAAAAAAATTTTAACAATGAAAATCTTTTCATTTAATGATCCTGGGTCTACACATGTTGTGCTATTATTCCACAAGTTTCGTATACATACAAGTAATATCATAATGTCTTGAAGTCTGAATAATTACAGCAAATGTGTCAAACCCCGTAACCTCCCGCAAACCCTTTCGTGCTCTGATGAGGATTTCCCGTGTAACAGTAAATAGAAAACATCCCTTTTATGTACGAAAAGTGCAAGCGGCGACCTGGCTAGAGGGTAGGCGCTACTCATATACTGGAACCCTCATATGAGATGCCGTCATACTGTGAACAGTTGTGCTCATAACACCGTGCACCGAATAAGTAGCACTCTATATTACACAGGCAAGTGTAGCCTATGAAGTTACTGAGGACCTTTCACACAATAATAAGTTTACAAGATGGACTTATTATTTAGCATCTCTACTTGGGGCTGCTCTCACAGTTATTCAGTGTCAGGGAAGACAACTCCAAAGTGCAGTTGGGTCACAGGTAACTCGCTGGTAGCTAGAAATATATGGGTAAGAACTCGATATAATTGATTCCTAATCCTTTATTGTATCCACTATCAAGAGGAGTCTTCTAGCCTACGTAGGTCAGCGCCGCACACAGTTAAAGTAATACTTGATTGACTGATAAGTAACTTGACTAGTTAAAATAAAATAACGATTTAAAATTACTTGCTTAATTAAAGCAAAGATTTTTATTATTTGCAAGTATTTGTAATTAATTATAATTAATTTTTTATATTTTTTTCTATTTTTTACAAGGTATATTTAATAAGAAATACTTCGTACGTACCTACCTACGTAGTAGGTAGGTATTTCTTTCGTAGTAGAAATTTCTTATTAATAGCCTACGCTATACCTAGCTACACCTAGCTATACCTAGCTACACCCAGCTATATATACCTACCTACCTACCTGCCTACACCTAGCCTAGCCCTTACGCGAATAGCACCACGCGTGTTATTATTGAGGCTATTTAGAACTAATTACGCTTTATAAGCAGTAATACGAAAAAAAAAAGCTGCTAACCCTCGAATCCACTTACTTGGTTTGCTTGACTAATTAATTGCTCAAGTTAAGTAAGCTAAAGGCTCGATTCAGTTAAATAAGGCGATTTTGGGTGTTAATTAAGTTAAATCAAGTTAAAGCGATTTGTTTGACTTGACTTGACTGTGTGCGGCGCTGACGTAGGTATACCGAGTTTCCACGCTAATTCATAGATTGCTCTTAAGTCATACAATCTTGCCTTATTGTATATATCCGCAACTTAAAAGCTAGACAGCAATCGGAAAACTGTTTCATCGGGAGATGGATATGAGCGTCAAATATAGGAGATAGTATGTACGGTCTTCGTGCTACTAATGTTAAGAGATTGTGTTCGAGATCATGAATTTCGAGATCCTCGTAATCAAGTGTGAGACCGACAATGGACGACAGGATGAATTAGTAACGTTCGAAAGGAAGGTCGGTCAATTTTAACACGATAGGGACCGTTACCCATGTCCGGATGAACCCGATATCGCATAACATATAGGTACATGATTAGCTTGTCCGAACCAATACGGCTGATTTGAACAGCGAAGACCGAGAGATCTTATGGGGGCACACGCGACTGCGTCTAGTCACATCATTGCTCAACCATACCCTTAATTTGCTATCTAGCTCTCTAGTATAATCAGATAGAGATCGGGATAGGAAGAAAATGTGAAGATTCTTCGGTCCACGTTGTTTATAAGCGGGCCGTTTCGTGATATTATGTTTTAATTGCACCATATTTCACGATGCTTGGCGGTTGAATTCATTTATCCAGCCGCATACGATGGATACATAAAAGAAATGAAATCACGCGATTTAAGGTAAGTAGCGAGTCCGTCCTGTAGCTCCCGCCGCGGTTTATTCCATGTCTGAGTTTCCTAGTCCCGTTATAGGGCCGGTTATCTCGTTTGGTGCAAGCAGCGTGACTGATGAGACTTAAAGTCTTCATGATTTTAGCGACCTACGTAGCGTATTGCGCCGGCAATATTGTTGGGTCACAGGTCATTTACAGCCAGACGAAAGTCAAGCACTGCCCTGAAATGTAGACCAGCTGTATTGTATGTAGCTATTGTTACTCGGGCTTCAGAAAAGTTAACATGCGATGCATTACTAACCTTCGCCTCAGTTATGCTATCGCTATTTCAGCTGCATCCACCGAATTCACAATTCTATCAAAAGCACAAATAGCTTGATTTGAACCACCATAAAAGGGAAAGAAACACAATTATGGACTTGATCGATAAGGAGAAACCCTATTCCAAATTTGTTCTATGGGAAATCATCTCATGCACTCCAATTCTAGTTCAGCATAATGATGGGATATTAGTAGCTCTAGTTAGTCATCGTAGCCAGTAAGAAATAAAAATCGAATGTCGAATCTAGTTTTCCTATAATATCTAACCGAAAATCTGAGAACATCAACTAACGTCATAATGAATGGGCCTTGGCGATCTCACTACTGGACGGATCCCCAGCGGTGCGGTTAAGTTCTAACCAAATCATTCCCTAGTTTGCACTTGAGGATACCGGAATATATCCACACTTACCCGCTCACGCCCCTTGATGCTATCGATCCGACCCGCCCGAGCCGTCCGACCCGCCATGTCTAGAATCTCGGGCCTACACAGTCTATTTTAATGCATAATAACTCCGGATGCAGACACGTGGAAGCCTCGGGGGTACGGAAGCCTCTGAGGATCACCGATCCTATTCTCATCGTATTACTGCTTTCCTGCCCCTTCCAGCCTAGCTCGATGCTGAGACTTTATCCCACGAAGGTGACTGATCCGAGAGTGGTCCAACTAGTTTGGCCACTGTTGCCAATGGGTCCATGCCCTTAGACTCTTATCAAAATGACGATAACAGTTAAATCCTCTGTTACCAAATACCAATGTTTTCATTCCAACCACGGCCAGAACACCACGCGTGAGTAAATATGGCCGCTGGAAAGAGTGTTGCTGTGATTGGAGCTGGCCCTGCAGGTGCCCTTGCAACAGATGCTCTGGTTAAAGAGCGCGCATTCGAAACCATCCGTGTCTTTGAACGACAGGACAAGATTGGCGGAACATGGTGAGTGCGCCTATGATTCCTGAAGATGAAATCTCTGACCGAGCATAAGGGTTTATAATGCTGAGCACACTCGTCGCATTCCTTCCCTAAGGGCTCTTATTGAGCACCGCGCTGACGCGCCCGTTCACATACCGCCGTCTCTACCATGCCAGTCTTCGAAGGAGGACATTATCAGTTCTCATGAGTTACGCTATGCGGATTCTGGGGCTCACGAGCACCTACATAGCAACGTCCCGCCCAGTATAATGGCTTCCACTCAGGAACCAATCCCGCAGGTAGTTTCAGAACGCATGAAAGCGCAGCATGGTATAGATGCTCCCTTCAGGCACCGAGAAGTGATGCGTGAGTGGGTTGAAGGCATCTTCACCCGTGGCAACCATTTGAGCTTGGTAGAACTGAACACGACGCTAGAAAGAGCAGAAAAGGTTGATGGCCGATGGGTCCTCACACTGCGCAAATCTATCGCGGGCGAGAAGAATGATTACTGGTGGCAGGAGAGATTCGATTACCTCGTTGTCGCGACCGGTCACTTTTATTTACCATATATGCCGGCTATACCCGGTATACTTGGCTTTGATGAGAAATTCCCAGGGAGAATCTTACATAGTAAACATTACCCCGAATTATCTCACTTCCAGGGGAAGGTAAGTAAATTTATCACCTCTTGCATGTCTCGGAGTATATGATAAGAAAGATGATAGCGTGTGGTTGTGGTGGGTGGTTCAATCTCGGCTTTTGACGCTTTACATGATATCAGGGCTGTTACTAAAGGCCCTGTGATCTCGTCCCTAAGAAAGCCAAACCCGACTTTTGGATGGGCGCCGTTCACTCATCCGCGCATAGACATCCGGTCGGAAATATCATCATTTGAGCCTGCAACAGGACGGATCAACTTTGCAGATGGGTCGTCAGCCGACGACGTTGACTTAGTACTCTTTGCAACAGGCTACGAATTCAGCTTTCCATTTCTCCCGAATCTAAAAGTTATAAACGGTCGGGTTCCTGGTTTATACGAGCACGTTTTCAATATCGATGATCCAAGTTTGGCGCTCATAGGCATGGTAAGCAATAATTATCTCGACACTTACATTAGGCTCGATTAACATAAAGTACCCTGATACTCCCCGAGACTAATCTGTCCTAGGTATATGGAGCCTTCGGAATCCGTGTCTTCGAGTGGCAAGCGGTTGCAGCGGCGCGTGTATTTGCAGGGCACGCAACACTACCTTCCAAAAGCGAGATGGAGAAATGGGAAAGGGATAGGATGGCCAAGACGGGCGACAACGTTTCGTTTTTGTCACTCATCCCAGACTTTGAGGAGCCCTATGAGGCTTTAAGAGTCATCGCGGGTGACCCCGCCGCAGGGACGGAAGGGAGAATTTTGCCAAAATATGACCAAGCATGGGGTGATGCTTTCTGGGAGTTAGTCAAGTACAGGCAAGACTGGTGGCGAGCAGAGGCTAAGAAAGCGACGAAGATTAGTGTCTAATAGCATTTAACAAACTTTTGGCTCGGCAACCCAAACTCAGGGCAACTTAAGGCGGTCTTAGCTGCCAAAATAGGTCTACTATCCACTGCGTTATGCAGAAGCCTGCTGACTTGCGATCACCATAGCGTTCTAATCTAGGGAATATAAAATGGGAGATATCCCCCTTGATAACATCGCACCTCTTTCTGTCGCTACGACAAAAGGATACATATCGCTTATCTTCGATCATCGTACGTTAAGGAGTACCAAATTGCAGTTTTAGAGCGTTGGGGCGCTGGCGAGATAGGGTCTACATCTTATCTTACCAATAAGCAATATTACCCTTTGATGGCGTTATGTGAGGGGAGTAGAGAAACTTTGATAGTATCAAAGTACCTATAATATTTCCGTTCTCGGCTTCACCTCCCGACTCCCGGATAAAGAGTAAATAGGGGTGCCCCAAATTTGGAGCGCTACTTCCTATCTCTGCTAGACAGACTCACGACGCGCGAATAAACATTTTTGGAGAAAATGATAGGTCGGCTGCTGGAAAGAAATCTCTTACTCTGAATCATCTTAAATATTCACCTTATCTTACACGATGACTACTCGACTAGTGGTAGAGTACTACTCCCCTTTCATCTCACTTTAGTCTTATATCAGCAGCCACCGCTTCCAGCGCCTCATCGAGGCGCACAATGTTGAGGTCATATACAAGCCAGTTGATATCCTGCATGTCTTCTCCCAGTCGGGCGGGCTACCGGTAAAGCAGCCCTCGCCCCAGCGACAAGCGTACCGGCTACTCGAGATGGAGCGGTGGCATAAAGTATATGACATACCACTAGCGAAACACCCGGGGTTCTATCCTGCGGACCCTTCGGATGCGCATCTTAGCTGCGATTGATAAGCTAGGCAATGACCACGGAGCGATACAAGAATTCGCCCATCGCGGCTTGTAGGCCGTTTGGGCAGATGAAGGCGACATTGCCGACCATGGTACTATCACGAAGCTTGCGAACGAAGCTGGTCTTGATGGAAGCAGATTACTGAAGAGGGCTAATGAGGAGAAGGGACTCATAGAGCAGGAAGCTGGCCTCACGAAAGACATACTAGATAGGAAGTATTTGGTGCACCTGTCTATGTACTAAATGGGGAGCCTTTTGGGGGGTCGGAAAGATTAGACATGTTAGAGGATGTTATCAAGAGCGATCGAGAACCGCTCTCCTTGCCAGATAACTTCAATGGGTCTTAAGCATCTAGTATTTGGAATGCCGATTTTAAAAGATAGTTTTTTCACGATATGTGTATTTTCTTAGTGACCGGACTGTCTATATTTTTATTATGCCTAGGTAGTGAATTGGCTTCTGTGGCTATTCATCAACTTAGGGCCCTAGCCAAGGAGGTAGGCTCGGCCGTACGCATCCAAGGCCAAACTTATTGACTTAGGTGGATAAGGAACTTCTTGACTGAATAAAGTGTAATATAATTAAAGAAGAATCGACGCAATGGCTAATTAATTATAATAAGGAAATATTACGGATAAATAAGTCTTAACTAATCACTACATAAAATAAAGCGGATTAACTCTAGTCTAGTAGATCCTATATATATATAGCTGTACTAAAAAACCTTTTTAATTATTTAAATCTAAAAAAATAAATTACTTAAATATACTTTAAAAAATTATTATTAAAAAATAAACTAGTTTATTTTTTATATATAATTATTACTTTATACTTACGTAAAAATTATAAGCCCGGTTTATAATAAAAACTAATATTTTAAAATTTTTAAAGCGATTAATTAAAAAGTATTTTATTAATCTTATTTTTTATTTTAAATATTTATTTAAAATCGTTAAATAATTATTTTAATAAAATTATTTTAATTAATATATTTTTTATTAACTTAAATAATAAAATTATTAAAAACACGGTACTTTATATTTAATATAACTATTTTAATTAAATTAATTAATTAAAGTTTTATATATTTATTTAAGGCGTATAAAAGCTAATTAATTTAAAAACTTTTAATATAAGCTATATATTTAGCTATATTTTAGTAGGTTTTTTAAAAAGTATTATAATAAAAGCTATAGTTAATAAAAGATTTAAAATAAATAAATTGTTTGTTATTATTATAAGTAAAAAAATTAAGTTAAAGCTAAATAAATAAATTTAAACTTTTATTTTTATTTTTTTAGCTTAGTTAGCTTAGTTTAATAAATATATAGTAATATTTAACTAAATTAATAATATAATTAACTAAAAAATTATAATATTTATTATTATAAAGTTTATTATAAATAAAATAATTAACTTATAAGCTATAGTAAAAATAATAAAAAGTTATTTAACTTTTATTTAGTTTGTTATAAAGTTTATAATTTTTTAAAAGTATAAAAAAACGTTTAAAAAAACTATTAGCAGGGGCGTTAAACTAAAAACTTAATACGCGAGCTAATATAAAGTATTTTTAAAAACCTAAGTATTAAATTTTATAAAAGTTAAAAAAGTAATTATAATAAAAAGTTTTTTAAAAATAATTAAAATAAAAATAGCTTTAAACTAAGCTTATTAATAACTTATAAGTTTAATTATAAATAAATAGCTAAATAAACTTATAGTAATTTTTAAGCAGTATAAAAAAGTTTTTTTTATATTAGTTTATAAAAAGCTTTTTAAAAATAAGTATAATAAAGAGATATTTTTTGTTTTTTAAAAAAAGAAATCTTTAAATTAATTATAAAAACAAAATAAAACTTATAATAAATTATTTAATAAAAAAAGCTTATATTAATATAAAAAATATTAATACTTTTATTTATTAAACTTTAAAAATACTTATATATAACTATTATATAAATATAAACGCTTATAAAAAGCAATAATAAAATCTAGTAATAAACTTATTAAAACTTTTTTAATAAAATTAATTAAAAATATTAAAATTAATTAAGGTTATATATGTTAGTTAAGTTTATATAAGCTAATTAAAAAATTAAAATAAGCTATTAAAAAAAGCTATACTTGTTAAAAATAAGCTAATAAAAAAACAAGTATAAATAAATAGCTTGATTTTAATTTAGCTTATATAGTTATTAACTAATTTTTCTTATAATAGTTTAATATAATATTAAAAATATATATTATTTTTAAATATAATTTTAGCTTTTTTAAATATTTTTAAAAAAAATAAAAAGTTTATAGCTTATAAATTGCTAAATAGCTTTAAGCAGAAAAATAAAACAGCGTTATTTAATAAAACGTTATATAAGCTCCGAAATTTTTTTTATTATAATATAAAAAGTTTATATTTATTTTTGAATTTTTTTATATAATTATTTTATTAAAAAAACTATATTTATTTTATTTAAAAAATTATTAAATATATATAATATTTTATATAAATAACTTTTTAGTATTATATTATTATAATTATAAAAAACAGGTTTAAAAAATAATTAATAGAATTAAAAAAACATATAAAATAAAAAAACAAAATAATATATATTAGTTTTTAAAAATTAAAATAATAAAAAACAAAAAAATGTAGAAATTATTTTTAGTATATAATTAATATATTAAAAAAATTATATTTTGTTATAATTTAACAAATAATAGCTAAATTTTAGTTATTTTTTTATTTTTTAAAAAACTAATAAAATACTTTAAAAAAGCTTTTAAAGCTTAAATAAAAATATTTTAAAAACGTATAAAATTAATTTTATATATTATAATTATAATAAAGCTAAACGTAGTTTTTATAATAGTTTAATTATTAAAATACTTTATTAATTTTAATTAAAAATAATTAGTTATAGCTAATTAAATAATTAAATATTTTTATTATATAAAGTTTTTAAAATTTATTTATTAATAAACTAAATAAAATATATAAATATTATTAATAATTAAAAATATTTTATTTAATAATAATAAAAAACTAAAAAAATTATTAAATAAAATATTATTTTTATATTTATTATAAAAGCTAAAATTAACGTTTTAAGCTTAATTAAAATAAAAATAAAAATTTTAAATTTTTTTTTTAAAATATTATTTTAAAGCTTAGTTAAAAATAAATAATTTACTTAAATAATATTTAAATAATTTATTTAATAAGGACCCTTAAGGGGTTTATCCTAATGGGCCACTATTGTTAGTGCCCACCCCGCTCCGCGGGGTAGCCATCTAGCAACAGCTGCCACACATAGTTAGTAGTCCATATATATTGCTAGTTCTACTAGCAATATATATAACCTACTTCCTGAATTCTACATCCTGTTATTTTACCCTAGTTTACTTTATTATTATTTAATAGTTAAAAAAAATAAAACAATTAATATTTAACTATATTATATAAATATATAAAATATATAAATAAAATAAAAATATTATAAAAGCTTTTTTAAAATTGTTTATTTATTTATTAATTAAATATTAACAAATAAACTTATTAAAAACTTATTAAAAGTTTAATATAAATATTTTTATATATTAATTAATTTATAAAATATATATTATTTAATATATAATAAATTATATAAAAATAAAAAAATATAACTATTATTAAGCTAAAGAACTTTTTTAAACTAACGTAAAATAATCTTAAAAACTACAAGCTAAAGCTTTAATAAAGCTAAACTTAAAAAAAGCTATATTAAATTTAATAAATTTATAATTATTTTATAAAAATAATAATAAATATTAAAAATAACAGGGGTAGTATTAAAAGTAATAGTAGTAGTAAATACGGGCGTAAATATAAAGGCAAAAACAAGTATAAATATAAGCGTAAACGTAGTAGTAAACGTAGGGGTAATAATAGCGCCGAAAAATTCAGCGGGCAAAATTTTAAAAAATACTCGGTAAACTAAGTATAAATATAACATTTTTTACTAGCTATTAAATAATAATTTTTTTAAAAAAGCTTAAATAAATAAATAAAAATATATTAATATTTTTAACAACGTTATTTTTAAAAATAATAATTAAGTATATTATTATAAAAATAATATATAACTTTTTAAATAAATAAGTTAATATAAAATAAATAAATTAAAAAAATATAAAAAATATAAAGAATTATAATAGATGTAATAAAGGCAACAGGTTTAAAAACTTAATTTATTTATTATTAGGAGCTAATATTTTACATAAGGAAAAAAAGAAAAAAAAGCGTAATAAGTACAGGAATTTACACTTAAATATATAGCCCGCGAAAGTATTCATTACAGCAGTAGCTGTTAAATTTAAAGGGTTAAAATAACAGTTTATATAGTATAAATTATTTATATACACCTATTTAATATAAAATAGAAAAATATTTATAATATAATAAAATATATTAATTAATTATTTATTATATTTAATTAAAATCGCTTAATTTTAATAATTAAAAGTTTTATACGTATTAATTTTATTTTTAAAGCTAAAATAAACAATTAAATTAAATAATAATAATATTATTAATAAATATAAAAATTATACTAGCTAAGCTAAACAACTATACGTTTTAAAATAAAGAATTTATAGCTAAAGCTGTTTTTTTAAACTTTTAAAAGTATTTATAACTTATAAATAAATTTCTATAGCTATAATTATTAAAAAAACTTAAATATAAATATTATTTTAAAAAAATAATTAAAAAAACAACTAAAGCTTAATTAATTATTATTATTATTAAAAATAATATTAATTTTATTAATAAGCTAAGCAATTTAATAAAAATAACAAAAAATAGTAAAAAAGCTTATTAAGTTAATTAAAATAAATATTTTATAAAAAAATAAAATTTTAAAATATATTAAAACTATATTATTAATTTTATTATATAGTTAAACAAATTTATATTTTATAATTATAAAAAAATTATATTTAAATTTATAAAATTAATTAATAAATAGTATAATAAGTTTTAAAAACTAAAAGAATATTTAAAAAGAATATAATAACTATAAATAAAAGTTTAATATTAAATTTATATAAAAAAATAAATAAATTTCTAAAAAACTTTAAAATATAAGCTATAAAATAAAAGTTAATTATTTTAATAGCTTTTAAATATAATGTTTTAAAACTAAAAAATATAAACTATTTAATTATAGATTTTAAAATTTATTTAAATAAAATTCTTAAAATATAAATTATTATTGTTAAAATAATTTATTAAAATAAAATTATTAATAATATATTAATATATTAAAAAATTAAAGCAAGTTTTTAAAATAAAACTAGCTAAAAAGTTATTATTTATTAACTAGCTAAATAGCTATATTAAAATATATTTAAAGCTATTTAATTTAATAAAAAATACTTTAATTATTTAAAAAATATTATTAATAAAACAAATTTATTTTTTAAAAATACTTATAATTAGTTATTATTATAAAAATATAATAAAAAATATAAATATAAAAAAAATAAAAAAAATCTATAAAAATAACTTTATAATAATTTAAATATTTATAAATTAAAAGTTTAAGTTTATAAAAAATATAGCAGTTTTTATTTAATATTTAAATATTATTATTTTTTTTTTAAATATTATATTAAAAGATTTCTTTTTAACCTAAATTATCTTAAGGTTAATATAAGGAAAAATAAAAGTAAATAAAAGCTTTAAAAAGATTATTAAATATATTTAAAAAAAAAAAAATTTTAAAATAAAGCTAAAATAGTTTAATTAATTAAGCTAAATATTAATATAAGCTTTATTTATTATAAAAACTTTAAAAGTAAAAAATATTTATGTTAGCTTATTATAAGCTATAAAAAGTAATTGTAAAAAATTTGCTATTTTTTATTTACTATATAAACAAAGATTTATAGCTATAAAGAATTGTTCCCGGTTAACAGCTATTAGCTAGCGTTTTATTAGCTGGCTTTTTTTTAGTAGGCTTTTTATAATAAGCTTTTTAAGCTTATTAATTTATTTGTTAAAAAACTTAATAATTTTAAACTTAAAAACTATACTATATATATTTAATAAAAATTTAATATTTTATACTATTTAATAGTTTAAGCTAATAAAGTAAAATTTAAATAATTTTTAAATAATAAAATATATATAAATAAATATAAAAATTATATTATAAACAAAATATATTAATAAATTAATAAAATATTAAAAAATTGTTTTAAATAATTTAAAATATATTTAATAATAAACTTTTATAACTATAAAAAAAGTTATAATTTTAAAAATTTATTAATATTATTTATAAATTAATATTTAAAGTTTAATTTTAATTATTATTTTAAAAACAAGCTAACTTTTATTTTAATTAAAGTTTTTAATAATTTTATTTTATATTTGAAAATATATTATAACTTAAATATATATATTTTTAAATATAATAATAAACTTATAAAATATAATAATTTTATTAATTATTTATAAAATAATTATAA